>OENT01000386.1:2467-124387 GCA_900239685.1 Rotaria macrura | reverse complement strand
ATCGACGAACAACACAAAGGAGTAGTTAGGAGTACAACAAAATTTGGACAAAATCAGAATCTACGCCAAAAGTTCATTACTACAAAAACGACGAAAAAGATGTTTCCCCCTTGAGTACAGTACATGTATATTCCGTTCAAAATGATATTTTCTATAAATATCAGATAAAAACTTTGATGGAATCTTCTTTCAAACAATGATGCTGAGTTAGACCTTCTGGAAATTTATATTATTCATATTGATGATGTTTAGCAAATATTTTTCTAGTGGTACTTGACAAAGTGCATTTAATCGATGCAGTTTACTTATTCAGATTTAATACGCTAGTTGTTTAGATTACATTGTCGCAATCAATGCTTCGGCTGTGTTATGAAGACTTAAGGCATAGCTGAAAACGATCCATATTCTTTCGAAATTGACAACCCATTTATGATCTTATTGACATCGATGCTATAGAAAAATCAATATGCGAATTTGTATGCCATTGATGCTACAACTATTAGTTTTTCTTTTCTTTAATTACTGCCTTGTATTGTAACGAACAAGTTCAAATTACTATTTGTCACGCTAGTTATTGTTTTGGTTGCTTATGATTATCAAGCATGTCGCATATATATATATATATATATATATACGTTGATGTCTACTGTACACATATTCAAAAGAACAAAATTATTTTTATTCGAATAACGGGTGTTCTTCTCTAAACATGTCATATCATGCAAACCACCTTGATCGTATTGCTTATTTATGGTAAAAGGAAAATTTCGCAGTTTAGATAGACTAAAGGAGAACGTTTAGAATGTTATTCTAGCCACCACACAAATAGCTGATTGTCAATCAGATAGGCATGCAAAAATCACTAGCGCATGAGTCTTGCAAGAATTTCACAGGTACATGAGAGAAATCATCGATGTTTTTTTCTTATGTCAACAAACTTGATTTGAAAAAAAAATCTTCCATTCCAAGACCATTCATCGGTAGGGAGCTTGCGAAAAATTTGTTTACTTTTCTGTAGTATTGAAGCATCTCTTAGTTCAAGGGTTTTAGGCAGCAAAAGTTTTTAACTGTGATAAACTGAATACCGTTAATAGGTTATCTATCGGAAAGTTAAATATACTATGAATAAATGAGAGGACGGAAGCATGTCTAGATATGTAATTTAAAAGAATGACTATTAGTGTTTCATATTTCACATGTAGCATTGCATGTTACTAAGATGGCGTCGGAAACATTGACAAGTTGTGTTTAAGAAGAGACTATTATAGAAACTCATTTTAGCTTTCTTCGTCTTACTCTTGATTCTGAAAACAAAAATTCTCCTATTGATTTAGGTGGAAAAATATAGAATTCATAAGACAGGGTGAGTTAAAAAACCATGATCGTTTTCTGATTTCGAGTTGGTTCAACTTTTCGTATATGTTTCCTAGATCTGATAACTAATTAGGGAAGCATCTCACACATCTTGTTTTTATGTCACTGATTATTTGTCTGTCTATAGACATTGCTCACTGTCTAATCAAAATCATGGAAACGACTCAAATCTCTAATCAGATTTTTATCAAACTATGTCTTCGGAAAGATTTTTTTTTCTCAAATTTCAGTCCGGATATTGAAGTAAAGAAGAAAGAATTTCATTCAGTCTCTTCACCATATGAAATTTCGAGAAGATCCATATTGTATTCATTCTTTATGAAAATTTTTTTAAATCTCACAAAGACTTAGAATAATAGTTGCGATTTAATTTTTTCTACAGAATCTTTCACACAGTTGAGTTGTTTTCGTGCCACAATATTTAGATCAGAATCGACAAATACGAGTTTTTTCACCATATGCTTTCTAGATAATGCACACAAAAGTTTACTTACTCTAATCTTCTTTGATGTAAAACAAAGATTATTACTTTGAAATATTAATTTCACAAATTCTTCTTTTCAATCATGCATATGAAATGTGTACTGCAGAGTATCTACAAATCTATGCTACTTAATATACTCAGATGAAAGTATTAGGAAGGAAATTTCCATGTTCTTTCTTCTAGGTAATATCTCAATTTCTAGCACGCTTCAATCTATTCAAGACTCGTGGTCTTGTTGCCTATAATCATGACTTACTTTTTCACATGAACTTTCTTTTCCTGCTTAGATAAACACAATTGTCACTTAAATCTAAAAAATATATACTGATGCATGGAGCAACTAAAGGAGAAAAGGCTTCACTATTTGGCACATTACGTTAAGGATCATTTTTTCAATCAATCATAGAAGCTCTATTCAATGGAACCATATGTTTTCTAATTTGTCATGTGCTTTTTTTGTCCTCGATAAATGTATTTCTATTCTAGACGATACAGACTATACTTATGTGTGAATAGCGAGAATTTTTCTAATTTTATATTTAATGGATTTCGTCATCCATTATTACGGATTTATGAAGTTCATAATTGTTATTATTGTGATTCATTTCAAAGATAATATTACTGTTCCTTCTGGGAAAGGTACTTTTCTCTGTTCTGTTCTTCTCTTATTCTTCTTTTTTGTAGCAATTTTTTCGAAGATGACCGAGACTCTGCTCGTCTTCTAGTATTCATGATTTTCTCGTTTTATTTCTTTCTTCCGTCACAATAACGCTAGTAGCAATCTGCGAGTAGTCTGAATGTATGCCTTGCTCAACTACGCCAAACAGATCTAATATACGGCAACAAAAAGTTTTCTTTTTTCTTTCTGTTTGTTTCTCGTTATTTTTGTGTCAATTTTTAATGCTCCCAACTAAATGTCTATGGAACTGCAAATATATGTATATATATATATAAATAGTCATTTATTTACTAAATAGCTAGACATTTTAGATTCGTATGTAAAAATCAATCATTTTTTGTTGATTGTTGACGATTCAAAGTGCTAAGTCTGTCTTTGATTTTGAAGATTGTTTTTTTTTTATGAAAAAGAAATATTAGTTGTCGATGAAGACGAATGAAAACAGAAAAGATGAGATTCGATTTCGAGAATAATATTGAGATGTTGTTTTTCCTTTTGACAACAAGCTCTCTAATGTTCTTCACTTTTTATTTTAAGTGACAGCCGAGCTCACAGTACTGTTATCAATATTATATCAATACGTAGTATTTTTATTTTCTGTATTTTCCATTGTATTTTAATTATCATCGATATCGTTAGAAACGAAAAGGTTTAAATTTCTTTTCTCTTTTTCATCGATCAAAATTAGCCAGAGTATATCATGATATAAAATATTCAGTTGTAAAATCCTATTTGGCTTATTGTTTTCAAACACAGTTGTATACTAATGATGAGTTAAACTAGGAAAACTAATAAAAAATAACATAGTATATTAATCACAGTCTGATGGATTTACTTTATAAGCTGATGACTTAGACTCACATTGAATGAGTCCTTATAGGCCTCGTATAAGGATTGAACTGATATTATTACTTTCCTTTATTTTTAAGTACGAAAAGGAACTGAAATATATTAAAATTAGGCATACACGACCAAATTCATACGGAATAACAAACGATGGCACAATGATTAGTTAGTTATAGTTCGTCACATTTGATGTAAGATTTTCAAGGAAATTAAACTAATTATAATAGACCTATTTTCTAGTTCATCCAACGTGTACTGAAAAAGTCATGTAGTATTTGCAATAAAAATATTGATATTCGATAATATTTTTTTTTGGCTTTGACTTATCTATTCTTCTTTTTCTTGTCAATAGTATTTTTAATAAATATTCGTGTTTTTAGATTTTACACTATTTCATTTTGATTGAATAGGAATAGAAACAACCTATGGAGAATAATTATTTAACACGACGAGTTTATTTACTATTTACTATTTCATGTAAGTTGAAAAAATTAGTTTTTCTTTGTCATATAATTGACAAGCATATGTTTTTTAGTGGTAATACTATTATCATTAACTGAAGGAAAAGGATTTTCAAGTGGAAAAGGTGGTGGTTTTAAAGTTGGTTCTAAAGGATCGGGTACATTCGGTGGAGTATCGAGTTATAATCGAGTAAATAGTTATAAACCAAATATCGGTCAGTCGTAAGTAGTTTGATTTCTGTTGTTAGTCAATATTGAATACTTAGACGTTCTCGTTTTACAGTCGTTCAGGTAGTAGTTTTAAAAGTAAAGCAATTAGCTTTGCTGCCGGAGCTGCCGGTGGTATAGCAGCATATTCATTGATGAGATCCATGGCAGGTTCATACCATTCACGACCTCATGGCTACTATGGTCCAGAATATGGAGGTGAGTCATTGTGATCGTTGCTTTCGAACAATTGTTCTTGTGTTTTATTTCTGTATATGCTAGTCGGAGAAACTTGTATGAATAATGAAGATATGAATGGTACTACTTTCGGAGAATTTCGTTGTCCTCTGTATGGATTTCCACGTGAAGCAAAACACTGTTGTGGTGACTATGGAAAACAATTTTGTTGTATACCTGAAAGAAGCAGGTTTGAAGAGAAAACTAAGATTCTCTTTTTCTTTATGTTCATTCAACTATTGTTCTATTCATTCGATAGATTTCTAAGCAAAGCTACACATTTTGGATGGATTATTCTAGTATTAATTATTTTGCTTATTGTTACTTTGCTTTGTATTCGTCATCGCCGACAACGACAAAGTATATCAATGCGAAGTTTTTTCTTGGTTTTGATTCTCTGGTTGTTTTTTAAATCGTTTGTAGAGGAAATTGAAATGGTTCCAACAGAACCACCACTAAATCAAGAATACGGACCTCCGCCCTTTTATCATCCACCGCCACACAATGAAAATTCATATGGTGTTCCGCCACCGAACCAATCTGGAAATTTCAATCCCTATGCACAACAACCGTATATGCCATATCAACCTCCACCGCAACAACAGTCGCTCAATCCATATTAAGTTACTAGAAAGTAAGTAAGAAAATTTCTTTTTCAGTTCACTCTAGCTTATTAGGATTAAGATAGTAAATTAGTTGACAAAGACCACTGTGAAAATTCTGCATCATCGCTCATTAAAGCAAGTAAACAAAGTATTTTTGTTAATTTTTGGTCAAAATTAATCAATGGAAATTCACATGTAGTCCTATAACTTATATGTCATAATGTCTGAATTAATAAATGAGTTATCTTCATGACATCGAAAAACTGACTTGTCAACGACAAGAATCATCAGATAAAGATGTGTACGAAATACTTGAAATATAAATAAATATTCTATTAATGGACTAAATCTAGCATAGTTGAATTATCACATACTCGTATGAATTTCTCTCGTGCACAGTTATCCAAAGAACAAAATTAGAATACTTACATCATTTTTATTAATCTTGAAAAGATCCACTACTAGATTGTTGATGAGGAAAACATGGAATGCAGAAAAAACAACAAAGAAAATAAATTTAATAAAGAAGTGTTTTTTCCATAATTCATTAGTCGTTTATGAATACCATTAAACGTAAAAAACATTTACGTTCGAAATCAAGAAAAACTGATCTCTGAATGAAACTAAACATAAGATTTCTTAATTTTTAGATGTTTTTATCAAACTACTTCAACAATTTCAATAAGCAGAGAATGACTTGATACGTTTCAAAATTATATCCAGTGCTTTTATTTTATTTTTTTATTGTATCGATATTGTCTATTCTAAATATGCTTTCTGTATTTTCGTTATGTCATATCTATATCCATATATGTATCCTTTTGTTGTTAACATTATTTTTCTTTGAAAAAACTATTATATTCTCGAAAGTAAATAACATACCAAGCTGACTGAATGAATCTAATTCATTGTTATACCTCAGAAACTGTATCGAAATAATATTCGACGTAGCTATAAGATTAATAGTGAAATCACTAGACGTATCATACAAATATGTTGTTGCTCATAAATCTGAATAAGTTAAACAAACACACTAACGAAATGATTGGGATTTAACTAAATAAAAACATCCTTCATACTCAATCACAACCATCAGTGGGTCAATTTTGATATGCATGTCGATAGATAATCAAAACCTGTTTTGTATCAAACGTGTTCTATGAAAAAGAAACTCAAACAATTTAAAACTAATCCAACAATGATTTTATTATATTCAAAATAACTAGCAATGGAGCTGTTTGTTATGTCAGTTAAAAAGACTAGAGACACATTGGAGTCAAAAGATAGATCTCACTGCTAAACTAAAAACTGTATAATATTAGTGACTATCGGCATTCACGAATTGAGATATGCAAATTTTAAGGTATTTACTGCTGATGCAAGATACCAACCAAGGAAAGTTTCAGTAGAATTTTCACTTGTCTTTTTCTTGCTCGTTGGATAGAGCTCGTCGAACTGTGTCAGGAAACTTACGTTTGATATTTTAGCAAAAGATTCATAGAAAATATAGTAAACATCAGAATTTCTGCTCTATTTCTTCTTATATTTAGAAATAATGGCAAATTGGATTTTTTCCTCCGATAAGACTATTTAACAACTTTTAACCTCAAAATTTCTAGTATTTTTAACTGATACGACAAATATCCCCATTGTTAGTTTTGATATTTTCTTCGAATTTTTATATTTTTCGACGAATATTCATTGATCTTTAGCACTATAGATAAATATGACGCTAATAAAATTGTCATGCTAATGAATGATTCAATCCTATTCGATTACTTTTTCTATTATGCTCTTTAATTTATCAATGATTCCATTTTAAACGTAAGACGATGCCCATATACGTTAACTTCTGTTTACAATCAAAAATATTCAGTTCAAGCCTAGAGAAAAAACGAATCTATGCTACTGATCAATGCTTAGATAGTTGTAAGATGAAAACAACGTATTTTATTTAGTTTCTTTGTGTAAATTTTGTGCTGTTTTTTATATGTACACGAGTTCAAAGTTTATTTCAAGCTTAAGAAAGAATAGAAGAACAAAGAAGTGAAAGAATTAGAATCAGAAGAATGCCAACCATCACTGCGATTCTTCTTAGAAACAAAGCATATATGTAGATAGATAACGATAACACGTATTCTAAAATATTCAGAAGAAGTTAATACGATAAGAATTAACAATACGTACTTATCAAGAAGAGTACAAATAAACATATACGTACAGAGAAATTCCTTAACAGTTTGTTCTCTATTTTCGGATCAATAGTGAAGAGATTGATAGCGAGATGCGTTTTATTTCAACCAAATCAATATTAATATACTTTGAGATTTTCCTACTATTGTTATCGAAAGCATCTCATTAAGTCATAAGCAGCTATAACGACGACATTCTGCATTAGATGGATCCTAATCAGAAGAAAGAAAACTTGAACGAGTTCGTCCTGACAAGTCTTTCTTATTTCGAATGGGATTTATCACAGAAATTTTTTATCTTTCAATTCAAATGATTTTTAAATAAATGTTAGTTTTTCAGAATTCAAGTAGAAGTGCAAGTTCTGTAAAAAGACAATTTACTCTTTGTGGAAAGATCACACGTTGTTACGACTTCTTACAACGAGAAATAAATCTATCTAGAAATGAAAGTTTCACTTGGTCAGAAAATAGAATTCTCAATATTATTTCTTTTATATGAATAATAGTAAAAATAAATTCATTCATGAGACAAATTCTCTCGATGTAATTAATATTGATTTTTAACTTGAATATTGATTTTGAATATGTAATTGAAAAAATAATTGCAAAATTGATTGAAGTTTGTGCAATTTTTTACCAACTTCCGTAAGTAAAGTATCGACGGAGATAAGATGGATCTCTGATGAAATTTATCACTTGTCTACACTTCCATGCATGTCATTGACACCTATGTGTGTACTTCTCTTTTGACAGCAGGTCATTTATAAACCTCAAATGTCAGCTTGTTCTACTCGTCATTCTTATCTTACGCTTTCTATTTGCATATTGTTGTTGCTGTAACTATCTTTTTTTTTGCAAGCTGTCATGATTAGCCATGCAAGCTGAAGAGTTCGTAAGAAAGTATTCTAGCCTCTTTTGATCGATTCTGGAGCTTTATTTCATACAATGAAAGATCAACAATTAGTGATTACTACTGTGAACATGGTTTCTCATCATGAAAAACTTCATAGGCAAATAATTATTGATAACTGTCAATTATTCGAGTATTCGTTCGATTGAAGATAAATAAGGATCGAGCATATATCAAGATCAATCTTGATAGAATTTAGTTCAATCTAGATTCCTAAAAATAGTTCATTGTTGAAAAATAATCTTTGAAATCTACTGCATAGTATATAAAATCGGTTACTTCGTAGATTGAAGTGTGACAATACTCTTTTGTATTCCAATTTTCCTATATTTAGTAAATCGATCTGATTTACACTGAATTTAGTGTATAACTACTCTAATCAATGGAGCTTTTGATGTACAAATTCAGATAGTTTATATTGACAATTTATGCATAGGAGTTAAATGAAAAATGAAAACATGAATTCCCAATGTATGTAATGAAGTGTTTTAAAACGTTTTGAGATAGAGCATTAATTCTTTTTCCAGAAGAACAATCGCAATCGTATGTGAAAACAATCTAACATTTGGAATCCCTTTAATAAAGTTAATTATTTAAACATGATTTCAATATGTTTCCATGAGAATTGATTTTCACTCGTATAGTTCCCTTGAGTGATACAAAACGATAGAAAAATTTAATCGAAAAGTCACTGTAATAATAGACAACAAGTTAACAGCCTGCATAATGTTATTTATGAAAGGAAAAGTCAGGTGACTTAATATGTATTCCTCTAGTTTTCTTTATCTTTTCCGATGTATATGAAATTTAAATCTTCATTTTGAAATAATAACTATAAAATAATCTATTCGAAAGACATCAAGATCAACCCTTTTGTTAGAAGTAACTGAATTTCCCTGATTATATTTAATACATAATTGTTTCTCTGATTAGTATGGTACGTGATGCAATCATCAAAAGGAAGTGTAATCAGGAATTGTTGTTTTAGATAAAATGCGAGGTTAGCATAAAAATAAATTAGAAAACGACCCAACAGGAACATTAATCAAAAAAGAATTCCTATAACTACAAACTCAGGTGCATCATACTAGTTCTCATCTAGTTGTCTTTAGTTTTATTCGCGAACAAATTTTCAATGAGCATATTAATTTTTGTCACAATGACATTATGTTTTAGACATTAATAATTTAATCCTGTTTTTCAAGTTTATCTTTTTCGAATTGTACTGCTACTACATAATAATTTCAAGGTAAAAAGATAAAATAATGTAATAGATAATTCGATTGATTGAAAGTTTGAAGTAATATTAATAAAATCATCAATGAAATCAGATGTATTTCATTACAGTTATATCTTTATTGATAATGCAATCGTCTTATTCAATTAGGATACTTATTTTGAAAGTAATCCACGATTGTCTTTGCATAGAAAATGTCACAGGCAAATTTATGAATTGTCTAGTATCGATTAATAAAGATATTATTTACATTATAGACTTTAATGTTGATCGAGTTCATTTATTGTGAATTTGATTCTTTTTTCTTTGGTAGGATCTATGATCTGAACGATTTAGAACTAAGCCCCCCCCCCCCACCCTTCAAAAGTCGATTTTGGCCCAGGAGTATCCAAATAGGCTGAAATTTAGGGAACTTATTGGATCTGAAATGGAAAAGCTACGATAAAAATATCAGCTCAAAATGTTGAAAATTAAGAGAGATATTAATGGAACAAAGTTCAAAAATAGGTGTTTTGGCATGCAAGATTTCTCTGTACGGGCCCATCCAATTTATGGATATTTTTTTGTTTGAAAGAGCAAGTCTAGATGCAGCGTATGACATCGCCCTTTTTTTAAATTAGTCCCTTTTTAGGTGAAAAAAGGCATTACATCTTCAGCATCTGTAAAATCACTCAAAAAATGGTAGTCAAACTATATAAATGACTGTATAAAAAACTAAAAAGAGCCTGAATCAAAAAAATGACGATGTCATGCCTTGTGCCTTAACATGTTGTTTCAAACAAAAAAAATATATAAATACATTGCACGAGCAGGGAACGAGAAATCTTGCATGCGCGTTTGAGAAAGTGACAATTGAGAAAAAACGAACAACATATTATCGAAATATTTTTTTGTTGTTTTATCAATTTTCGTTATTTTTTCGAAGAAATTGATTACGACTAGTCTACGTAACTGTAACTTTTGTACACGTTGGACGCTATATTGACTCTTGAGCAGTCGATTTAAGCAATAGTTTGACACTGTAGACTGACTCACTTCCTTCTTTCTTCGAAACGTACTGGCAGCATTGACTAAAAATTATCCTATCCTGTTTGACAAACTAATCGTTGTGTTCATCATAATGATTTCCTATTGTTGCATATAATAAAGCGGCATATATGATGTATATGTAGTTCTCATAGAACAGAAGGAAAAGACAACGTCAATATATGGATGCTTTAATGTAACAATCTTTTTTGTTATATTTTTTTTTAATAATTCATTACAAGCAGCTGGTAAACACTTTAGGCTATTTCCATGGGATCTCAAACACGTCGTACAAAAGTGCTCACGGATTTTGATGCAACTTTTCACGTTTGTAGAGCGTTCAATTTTAGAAAGATTGCTACAGAAAGTTTTCCCAATAGATTTCGTTTTCACCGAGATAAACTCGAATTACCAAGAGCCCTGAAAGCGAAAAAATGCATTTGTTTTTGTATTTTCGAGAATCTTATTTTCGACATTAGTAGATTAAAACAAGGTCAAAAATGAACTCCGACACCATATTCCGATTCATCATGATCAGGCGTATCGAACCGTACTAAACTGATGTACAGTTTAGAAAAACTTGAATGTTTAATGCGCTGTGACTGCTCATCGGCCACCAAAAGATGCATGCACCTCTTGCGTTCATGATTATTCCGAAAAGCCGTATTGCTCGATATAGTGGCATAGAGTGGTCGATAGAGTCAGTTCCTCTACAACCCTGATGCAAAAGAGTAGCTCGCGTTTTTTCTCTTAATAAAATATTCAGTCAACATTGAAAAGTAGTATTTTTACCTATATCTTTATCATTGGCGGTATATGGAAATATACGATGTTTATATTTCCGATTGAACAAATGTGCTCAGTCTGTAGAGCTTTCAAAGCTGATTATTTTACACTAAAATTGTTTGATATATTATACTATTTTGAATGCTGACATATATCATTCTTTGATGAAACATGGTTTCATCGTGCTGTGAAAAATCTGATTCCATATTGAAAGTATACTGAATAGATATTTTTGGAACAGCTATTAGTTGATGGAAGTTTCTACTTGATACTGATAGTTGAGAAGATAAAGGTTACGGATAAGTAACAGTAGAAATTATGAACGATTATGCTTCTGTTGCAAGATGTATGTCAGATACTGTTTAATAGATGATCGAATGAGTTTTATTACTCCACATTTTTCTTACTATCCAACAAATAGAAAATTCATTAAGTTTTTTTAAGAGATGATAACATATCCTTGCAGTTCGTTCTTAAAGAATGTGACTTCTTTTTATTGGTAGGACTTCCGTACCTTGCGATTTTTCAAAAGGTGTAAATTAATTAAAAATTCGAACAAGTGCAATATAAGTTTTCTGAAACAGTTTGGAATAAGAAAGTGAGAGAAGCACAACTTCTCTCGCACTGGAGCACTTCTTTCGTATTTGACTCGTACATTACTGTACTTTGATGTAATACATCCGTATGTTACTCCTATTTCATCTTACTTCGAATATCGGTGTAAGTAGTTGAAGTCACAATGTTGTTTTCCGTGAAACCGGTATGTGAACTATAGTGACCTTCGCAATATAGCCAATGATTCGCACGACGAATATCAATCAAGGATTTATTTTTCGGTGGGACAAGTAAATCATGGAAAAAAATTCCCAGTTTATTTTCATTTTCCTTGAACGATGTTCACCATTTAACGAAACTGGTGTATGCATCCATCCTATTTGCAAGCACTTTCCGATGGAACTGAAGTCTTTTCAAATCCGGTCCGAAACCAACTTATCCTGCTGGTTCTCACCACATTTCTTTCAATCTTGCTAACTGTATCAACGAATCATATTTAATGCTATTGAATGATACATCGTTAAAATTAAATCAGAATGACTATCTGCGTAAAAAATGTTATCATGAATCCCTCGATCAAATTGAAGCGATGGACACTGAAGCAGACGTGCAGAAGTCACCAGTTTTGATAAAAGCTAAGTGAGATTATGCTATAGAGGAGTTTAATGAAGTGTTTAAGTTTTTTCACTGTGGACCAATTACCCTGTAAGTCTGAACTATTATCCCAATCGAAACAATATGAAAGTAAGCGTTTTTAACATCTCGAGAATAGAAGTGGATATCGACTTTCGATTTTCAGCATTCAAAACAGAAATGTGGGGTAAATGAACTGATAGTAAAATCTTTAAAGTTCCGGATTTTAGCAATCTCTGAAAATCCAAATTTAAGCCGGACTTTCGCATTCAAAACTTTTCCATTGAATTTCGGATTCTAATGTTGCCATTCGATAGAGAAAAATATTATATTTCAATCTGCACACATGTCACGTCTTTGGCTTGTTCTGCTCAAGAGTTATAAGAACTTCCCAGATACCTCCGGTTTCCGGATATTGTCATTGAATCCCTCAGAAATAGGTCGTAACTGGGGTAATTCATAGCGCTTAGGTCAGTGATGCTGTTTGTTTTCACTTTCGAAGCGATCCTAATCCCCTTGTCGAGACTTCAGAAATATTGACTATTCATACTGTATAGCATAAAAATTTTAAATTCAAAATGGTTCACGTATAGTCATCATAGGTGAGCCAGACGACGTACTTCATCTTTCTCAAATAAAGGTTGCTAATCATGAAAATTGTCAATTGAATACTTCTTCCTTCTCATCACCTCTACCTATAAAACGTTTCCCACTTCGAAGTCACACCTATAATTATTTATAGTGCTAACGTGGTTGTTCGTATGATCTATCCATAAACAATGCCAAAATCAAAACAAATAGTGTTGTTTTATGAACGATTCACCTCAATTCAGTATATTTGTGATGAATGTTGAGTTATTTCCCTTATATTTTAACTTCAATACAATATACTCATTTGGCTTCAGCGAAGAAAGCTGACTGTTATCATCCTTCCAGATTTTGAACTCGATATAATTGATGCATCAGATGGTCGAAAACAAAATAATATACCATGATTACTTAAAATTTTTTACACACGAAATATTTATTCTGGCAAGTTCAATCAATAGTAAGAAACGATACATTCTTTAAGAAAGAAGTACAAGGGCATGATATGATATCTTAAATCAGCCCAATGAATTTTCTATCTCTTGACTAGTAACATAAATGTTGAGTGACGAGACTCATTGTGTCATCTATTAAACAGTATCTGACATACATCTTGCAACAGTAGCTTAATTACCAATATTTCTGATTCTTATTTATCTGTAACCATTATCTTCTCAACTATAAGTATCAACTTGAAACTTCTATGACATAAAAGCTGTTTCAAAAATATAAACTCAAGATACGTTCAATATGGAACTAGATTTTTGAACACATGATGAAATCATGTTTCATATACCTTTTATTAGGAATGTCATTTTCCTGTTAATTCAAAATAAATATAAATTTTCAATAATTTATATTTAAAATAAATATAACTTATCGTAATTTATATTTAAAATAAATATAAATGATTGGTAATTTAATTTACTCGTAAATTAAATGAAAAGTAAATATAAATTGACACCCCTACTTTTTATCAAAGATTTGATCAATGAATAACATATACTGGCACTCAAAACAGTATAATATATCAAACAATTTTAGTGTAAAATAATCAGCTTTGAAAGCTCTACAGACTGAGCACATTTGTTCAATCAGAAATATAAACATCGTATATTTCCATATACCGCCAATGATAAAGATATAGGTAAAAATACTACTTTTCAATGTTGACTGAATATTTTATTAAGAGAAAAAACGCGAGCTACTCTTTTGCATCAGGGTTGTAGAGGAACTGACTCTATCGACCACTCTATGCCACTATATCGAGCAATACGGCTTTTCGGAATAATCATGAACGCAAGAGGTGCATGCATCTTTTGGTGGCCGATGAGCAGTCACAGCGCATTAAACATTCAAGTTTTTCTAAACTGTACATCAGTTTAGTACGGTTCGATACGCCTGATCATGATGAATCGGAATATGGTGTCGGAGTTCATTTTTGACCTTGTTTTAATCTACTAATGTCGAAAATAAGATTCTCGAAAATACAAAAACAAATGCATTTTTTCGCTTTCAGGGCTCTTGGTAGTTCGAGTTCATCTCCGTGAAAACGAAAGCTATTGGGAAAACTTTCTGTAGCAATCTTTCTAAAATTGAACGCTCTACAAACGTGAAAAGTTGCATCAAAATCCGTGAGCACTTTTGTACGACGTGTTTGAGATCCCATGGAAATAGCCTTTATCTTATTCTGTATACACTAATCAAAGATATAAAAGGTCATTGGAATTGTTTGTTTTATATGAAAAGTTGAGCTTTCTTTTTCTTTCGAAAAAATTGGATTTTATGTGGACTCCCATACAAAAATGACAAAATCTTCAGCAGAAAAAGGGGTTTATGGGAAACCCTACAGTGATTCTGAAAGAGCGGAAGACGGGCTATCGGTCCATAATAAAAACTTAATTTTTGGACGAAGATTGACTTTTTTGAGGGGGGGGGGAGAGCTTAATATGGAATTATATCCTGGTTTCGTATTTTTCTAATACTTAACAAGAGTCACAACAAGGAATATAGAATTGATGTAGATAGCAATCTTTTACGATCACTTTCGCTTAATATGAATACAATATCACGATCTGAGACATAGATAAAGAGTTGTTTGTATTGGATAGAAGCTTTATAACGAAGTCACATAACCAGTTCATTGTCAAAAGAAAGATTGAATGTAATTGCGTTCATTTTGGATAATATGTGAGACTCAAATAAATATTTTAGTTATCTTAAAGATTATTTTTTGTTAGCCAAAACGATTAGATCTCAGTATGAAAACAATGGACCATAGCAACAATTGGTATACCATGAAACAACAAACTGATAATAGCCAGAAGTGGAAAAAAACATATCAACAATAATATGTTAATGTCCTTGTCTTGAATCCAAATGTATTTGTTTCTATGTGTTCCTATTGTGTCTATGACCCTCACATTTCAAGTATTGACTTTTTTTTTCAAATTTTTATTCGCAAAATAAAATAAATATCCCATCAAACACGAATAGCAAAAGGCACGGATTGATCTTTTTCGTTTGATTTATGCTCACGTGTAATTGTTGTTGGCGTTTTCTGAATATCTGCTCGACGAGTATGCAGTGACGCTTCACGATTTTGTCGTAATGATGCTGTTTGCAAACGATTCGGTACCGATGCTGCTGTAATTAATGTACCTGTTGGCTGTACTGACGATGCTAATGGTACGACGGATCGATAGGTTAAATGAATATCTATTTGTCTCCATATGCGAACAATTTTATCTAATTCACGATCGTATTCAGTTTTATCTACTTTATTTGGTTGAATAGAAAGGGCTTTCCAATTAATTGTCATAAATGATTTGAGATCATGAATCACAGGCAAACCAATTTTAATGCGTAATACCGTATGACCATAGTTTCTATAGGCACATATAAAATCATCGATAAGTTTTGATAGGCAATCATATTTTCCATTTAATGGCTTATATGAAAGATCATCACGACGACTTATACCCAATGCACCATACATTTGCCCATATTTAACACCGAGAATAACATGACGATATATGACTGAATTAAAACGTGTTTTAAATGATATATTAAAACGATCAAGACCAACTATCCCAGTCGTTAAGTAAAGTCCAATTAAAAATGCTTCGAAACATTTTATTGGTAATGCTTCTGTCATTCTATAGATAGAAAGAAGAATATTTTAGATTAAAAAACTAAAAAACTACTTAGTTTTTATTCTTCAAACTTTTACATATGTCTAGCAGTATCCATTAGACCATATATCGATCGATTCGCATTAAGATCAAAAAACTGCATGCCCGTATAATTATATTCAAGACGTTGAATATAATTTTGGATTTGTTGTAATTTTTCTTTTATTGTCAATCGAGAATGAGTTGCTATATGATAAGGTGGATCAGGAGAAGGCAGTGGTGGATAGTTAATGTCGTTATCATGTAGTGTTTGAATTTTTGTTGCATCTGGAAAATTATTTTTGAAGAAGACAACTCTCGTTTTCATACTGAGCATTTAAATCATTTGAGAATCTAGATTTTATCTTCTTTAGTGTTTTCCACAGGGATGCAATTGGATTAGACCTCATAGAATTAATTTACTATTGTCATGCACAAATTTACAACAATTGATTTGATTTGTATAAAAGAAGATCAGTTATAGGAAAATCATAGAATCCCTCATTACGGTCATCAATCTTTTAAAGCTTTTCTTTAACAAAACATTCCTCATATGAACTCTTGCTAATTATCGTATCTATATTATTAAGGCAAGTATTATCTTGGAAGTTTGATGATCAAGATATCTATCGTATGCCCATTGAAGAAGTTTATTTTAGGACTATCATATAGAACTATGCCGTAGCTAGTGAAAACAATTTAGAGATCAATCTGTGAAAAACAGACATAAACTTGATCGACGGTCATCTTTAAACACGAACTGATTTAGTTACGTGATTGGAATGGGTTGGATACAAAATTCCGAAAAGAAGCGATGTTGATGTATCGAAAGCAGTGCATGTCCACGAAATAATTGTGGACGACTTACTTTTAGGATATTGTTCCATACAAAAACTCCACATTCGTTCATTGCATCGATCTGACAACGGCAGACCGTCTCGATTAATATAACATAGAATAGTTTCACCACTACGCATTGCCTCGTATCCACATGTCGTTGATGCCATTCTTATTGATGAAACAACTCGTTCTCAGCACAAACGAAAATAACGAACATGGCAAGCAAACAAGAAAGAAAATTTATTTCAAAACATGACTTGCCAACATCTGAAGAGTAGATTAAATTTTTTTATTTTTCTCTTCTTTTTTTTATATAAATATTCATCTATTTTTAATCTTAAATAGAAAGAAAAATACAAATAATTTTTGGCTCGATGGTAACTAGACAGCTGATTATCATCCATTTTAACATCAGCTACCTTGGCAAACCTTTATATGGAAAAAATAGAGTATCCACAGATGGCACTACATGCATGTTGTTCATGCGGCTTCGACTATTTTCATTGGTATAACAACCTAAGTCATGATCATATGTACATTACATTGTCTAATATACGTTTGAACGATAGAAGTTATAAGACTTAAAACAGTTGGTGCGTCACTTATGACGAACGAAATGCTAGAAGAATCTCCAGACTGAATCTAAATTAGTTATTCCATACAAAACGTGCAAAAGGAAACTGCTACGTATTCATCAAGGCCGATTGAGCATGAAAAATGAGATCGGAAAAAACCTGAAATTATTACAAACCCAGGAGAATCATTCCGACAATTCGATCCGATCATGTTTCTATCGGAGCTTCTCTGATCCGACGAAATCCCATCGGATTCCTGGTTGCGGTCCGACATTCGTATCCTTAGTGCTAGGTTTTTATCGAATCCTACTATCGGATTCCGATTGGATTTCATCGTATGATCAAGCAGGCTTCTACTATTGGGTTTAAATGCTAATTCGTCATAAATAAGAAAATTGGTTTCTCCCGTCGGATCCGTTAGTGGTTCTACAGCCCGGAGTCCCGTAGGATTTCATCGGATCGTCGGATCCGATCGGATTCATTCCCTGGGATGTCGACTTCAATGAGTTTTACAAATATTAGATGAGTATAATGTTCCCATGTGGCCTCTTTTTGGCCAACTGTGTCGCAGAAGTGAAAAGCCAATTTTGCGACGAAGTTGCGCTTAACTACGGTGCATTGATTGCAGCGAAAATTTCTCTCAGAAACTACGGCTACTGTGCCGCAAACCAACATAACTGCATCGTAGTGATCACATCGTACCATCCTTTGTAACTGTAACTGACCAATTATGAATGATTCCTCCTTATTTGTAATTCGCCCAAGGGGGAAAAGGCGAGACTCCAATACTCCAGCGTACTCCCTGTACTCCCAGGCCGTACGATAACTATGCTTCAACAAGTTTTAAATATTTCAAGCCTTCTACCCACCTGTGTTGCGGTATATTAGTGGGAGTACAGCCAGCACAAGTCCATCTCACAATAAAGCTAAAATACTTCATCGTACTCCAGAATTGGAAGTCAATGAAATAAAACGGAGTATTTTAGCTTTATTGTGAGATGGACTTGTGCTGGCTGTACTCCCACTAATATACCGCAACACAGGTGGGTAGAAGGCTTGAAATATTTAAAACTTGTTGAAGCATAGTTATCGTACGGCCTGGGAGTACAGGGAGTACGCTGGAGTACTGGAGTCTCGCCTTTTCCCCCTTGAATTCGCCACACTCCAACATTAAAACTTAGCCACAGAAAGTGAGTGATTATAAAAAGCACTGTTGACTTCGGTTTCATAACTATTTCTACTCCAAAAGGTAGAACATACATTCCGAGAAATTTTGAATGTTTTCTAATTTTCCAAGATTTTTATTTTTCTACCTTTTTAATATTTTTCTAATTTTGTTAATTTTTTATTAATTTTTTTCTTTGATCTTTTCAATTTTTTCAAAATTTTTTAGATTTTACTGTTTTTGTAGAGACGAATAAACGGTCTGACTCCCGCGTTTCGAAATAACGTTACAAAACGTAGTTTTGAAAAACACAAATAACCGCGTTTTTGTATCGAATTTTTTTCCGCGGTTTGCGGGCGCATGGTCAGATCCTTTAAAGGTTCCGTGTATGCTTTGATTCTTTTTTTGAAACTTTCAACACATTTGCAAGCTTTTCGTCATCTACCAACCTTTTTGGGGGGGGTTCGGTAAAGTTCTTTTTTTTAGAGTGTATTTCATCTATCTATCAAAGAAAAACGTTTAGCTCTGTAGCAATCAAAAGGTTTTTTAAGAAAAGTTAAAATTTATATTTGAAAACGTTCAAGAGCACATGTCTCGGAATAGTCGCCCTAGTTTACACTAAAGATAAAGCAAAAATGAGTCCAATGCAAAATAAACGGTTCGGTAGAGAAAAATACTGTGTATGATTCTATATAAAAATAAAATGCTTCAGTGCTCGGGAAATTGTAAAAACGTCTCCCTGAAAATTATTGATTGAAAACATCATTGTTGGATGCTTTTCACAATTCATTTAACTATTGGACAAGCTTTAAACTAAACAATAAAATCTACATAGTTTGATAGAGTAATCGACGCTCTCTCCAACTATATCAGAATGACAAGCTTTTGAGGTTTTGTATAAGTACAGTGAATTGAAAAAACTATCAAATATATACGTGATCATGCTGTAGATTCGACTGGCTACGATAATGCCAATTTTTGACTCCTTAGATTATGATGAACGGCACATTTTTACCTTTATGTCGATACCGTAAATGAGTGCTTGGATCCATTGAATCTATCTTATTATGTCAATGAAATGTATTGCTAGGAAAACATTTACAATCGAAGATATTATTATGCATTATGAATGTGTAACGTGAAGTGCAGATAACAATACGCCATAGTTCTTGTTTCTATAGTATAATATTGTATCATTGAAAACAAGAGTCAGAAAAGACTTCACTATCACTCAATGGAATCTTTTCCCAGTTGAGTAAATTTATCTTAATAATCAAAGTTTTTCCTCATATTGATTTTTATTTCTTTTATCTATGACTCAACCATACTTCTTGTTATGATTGCAGCCGGGTTAATTATTGGTATCAAACTATGTTACTTGCGAAGTGCTACACTAGAAGTGATGATTATTGTTGTTTCTATTCACCAGGTTTTGGATTCGACGGTATAAAACGTGAACTAATTGTTCGATCTTATTGTTTACTGTCAGCATCCCTTTATATTGCCTTCCTGGCACTATTCCTTATATCCGGGAATTTCTTATTGCTATTTTTTCTTTAATTACCATAACTTTACTATTGGTAAGTGTCTATAATTGTTTTTGTGCTGATCCACA
Source organism: Rotaria macrura (assembly GCA_900239685.1). Taxonomy (NCBI): domain Eukaryota; kingdom Metazoa; phylum Rotifera; class Eurotatoria; order Philodinida; family Philodinidae; genus Rotaria; species Rotaria macrura. Next base: position 104,199 of record OENT01000386.1, on the reverse strand, counting down.
ATCGTACGCCACTATTAACTTTTAGAAAACAAGAGATCCTCTCACTTATATTGTGTCCCTGTCGAGCACGACGAGAATTCGTCGTTGTCGACATGAGCTCAATGAAACTCGAATCTGGTCTCGTTTCTGACGTTGGAGAGAAAGAAATAACACATTCTTGAAGGAATTACAGAAACAACAGAAAATATTTTTCCTACAAAATCTGACCACGAATGCAAAACAATTAAAGAAAAGACGGCGAATCGGCAGATGATCTTTGATATAATATCGAAGATTTTAGTTTGTAGATGGGTCATGATCGTAGATGAAGTCGTATCTTGCCACATTTCTGTAGAACTCAATTATAGAAAGGACACTAGATTCTGTTCCAAATGAAATAAAAAATGAAATAATCTCATTAATCAGATGTACGAAGGCGATCTTATGTTGTCGAATGACCCTGCACTCTGTGCTTTCGAAAATTTTCTCATCTGTTAAAGAAAAACAATAGCTTATAAAACGAATGCATTCTTTTCTGCTGTTGCTGTTGGAATATTTGCTGTCTTAGAACGGGGATTGAGAATCGTCGAAGCTATCATCGTTATTGTACCAGTTGGTCTATCAGTCGACTTCATTGTGCATTTCTTTGTTGGTTATATTGATACTGACCCTAAGGATATTGAATTCGAAAGAAAAAATGTTTGAAATGATGTCTTCATATCCACATCTGAAGCCGATGACAACTAAAATAGTTACAGCTAGTTTTTTCGAGTATGCTAATACAAAGCGAGATGCATTCCATTGAATTTTGCTTTTAGAAGTAAGTCTTTGGCTCATTAAACTTGAAGAACAACAAAACGTTTCATATCAATGTGACTGGGTGCATGTTTTTGTTTCTTCTTCCAACCAACGTAACATTTAAGCTACACTCGCTATTCGTTTTTTGAATCTCGGAGGTACCACAGAACATAGCCTTGAGTGAAAACTTAAATCGATATTTTCATGATTCTCCCTTAGGATCAAGTAACCGTGATGGAACGTTACCAGTGCGCATACTGTTTGTGTATTGAGTGCTTCAAAAAGATAGACTTATCGATGGGAGCGACATACAATTCACTTCAACTAGGGAAGACATCAACATTTAATGGTAACACTATTGTGCTGGTCGCATATCAAGACATGATATAAGAGTTCTTGCTACAAAATGTTTGATTGACTACAGTGTTGAAATATAATCGATCGATATACCTCTCTTATCTACTGACCATCTAAGTAGTTTCAATTAAATGGACATGGCTATATGTTCAGTTTTTGTTAACTAGATCTAAAGTTGTGTTCTCTGCCCATGATTTGTCAATTGAGTTGAGCAAATGAAAAGAGTAATGTCCTTCTTGCCTAAAGTATCTATTGACTATCAGACATGTAACGAATCTCAATTCACAATAAACATGAAGAGGAAAGCATTCGACTGTGAAGTATTTCTGTCTATCATTGAACAGACTTCTACTGGTAGGATACATTTTCAGTTGTATTTATATACATAAGCATAGAATAAAAAGCTCTTCGTGATTGCATTTGAAATAATCGTCAGGGGCTATAAGCATCCGTTCAATGCTGGCCCAATACAGATGATATCCACAATTAATATTTCATCAGCAAGAGTACGCATCCATCTTTTCAAAAAAGAAAATTTTCCGTTAGTCTTCCTTCATTGTATTTCATTTCGATTTTCTGGGTAGAGTATGCCAGAACGTAGGAGGATACACAGATCTTTGTTTTTTTACGTCTTTATTTCCTGAGAGAGAGAGTGAGAAGAAATTTCATGTATGAAAAAAGAAAACTCTTCATAGAAAGATATCTTTTTTCTTGAGCAATTAATGTTTAATTAGAAAAAAAAATACAGACTGCCATATCCTGTATCATAATATAGTTTCCTTTACCAATAAAAGACGAATACGTTGACTACGATGATTTTTCTTAATAAATTTGACGTGAAAAACATATTTTGAATCATGTGAAGAGGGAGAAGTTGACAAGATAATTTTTGTGAAGAGTTTTATTTTTTGAAAAACATGATCTGTCAAATTGAAAGGAATCATAGTCTGTCAAAGACAAGGGTGCTGACTATCTTCTGCTATGCAGTGTTATACGTATTTGAATTTTCTACTTTGATTTTTCTCTGTAAGGTGTCCTTCAAGTCGAAATCTTCCTTGCCTCCGATATGTGACGAACAATCTATCACTTAACTAAGAACAATTAAGTATACTTAATTGTTCTCGATTGTATAGTGCTTCAGATTGTTATTGTCGTTGAACGTAAACATTTCTACAATACTCAACATTTTTAGTTCAATGTTAGCTGCAATCATACTTGTCAATAAGCTAACAATTTTCATGTACAACAGTTATTTGTATCGCATTCGTACGCATGACAAAAAAGTACGTTGTACTAATGAAGAACATTTGTTTGTGTAAAATTTCACAACGCTTGGTCACGTTGTTTCTAGTACATGAGCATCACAGTTGTGTTAATCGATCATTCCGCCATTTAGAATAGTACGTAGATCTCTTTATTTTAACTCTTCAAGGTTTATTTAATTTTTAATAAGCAACCTAAAGGAAGAGATCGTGCCAATAATCTTTCTTTCATTGCCAAAATAACAAACAAAAACTACAATCAATTTACGCTTGATATAAAATATCACTATGATAATAATAAAAACATGAAAACACACGATTCCACGAATCTAATCAAGTACAAAATCTATTTAAAAAAGAAAGATCAAATTAAACCTTCGATATCTGTTTTAATCATCATGTTCTTCATGTACAACATGAAATAGTTTCTGCAAATTAATTGCAAACGAATTATATTGACGATTAAAACTAGCTGGTTTTCGTTTCCATACGACGCCAAAGATGTAAGCAGGTATGGCGCTTCCTAGAAGTACTAACGATGTTTTAATATTCTCAACATCAGTGACAGCACTTGCACCAATTAATGCAATCAAAATAATAATGAATAGGATTGGTATTATCATTGGAACTTTTATTGGTCGTTCACGATCAGGATGTTTAAAACGAAGAACAATCAAACCAACAGTAGTTAATAGAATACCTATTGATAAATTTACATAAATTAGAGTAACATAAATAGAAATTGAATGATTGACATTTTGATCATTCTACTGATTTTAATCAAACTTCTATTCTAAAGAAGATTATTTTGAAAACGAACTGAAATTTTGGTAGTAAATGTATACTGTTCAGTTAACAAGATATGGCAATGTATTAGGAATATTCATGTTCGAATGATGGCCTCGTGCTCAAAGATCATATATAGAGACGTAGCATATATCTATATCTATTGAGAATATGTTGAAAAATTCAATACGGATAATGAAATTTTCTAAAACAATGTATGATCTAACCTTTTCTTCAACGAAAAAAAAAGAAACTTTTAAACGAAACAATGAAGATTTACTACCTTGTCTGCCACATTTTCCAATATGTATGTTAATCAAATTAAAATTTTAAATTACGTATTTATGTTTTATTTTGCAAAGTCTTGCTAATTGAAATTTAGAATGCCTACGTAAAATTAGCATCATTGAAAAACGTCCGACGCAATAAGTCGTTAGAAAAATTATGGCTCAACAAGTGATTTTCTTCATTTTGAACAGTTAATGGTAGGTGGAATGTAACCAAACACTTCTCATTAAATTTAAGCAACCGTGTAATCTTTATCTTTGTGAAAACAAGTCGTGAACATTGTTGCTCTAACTACTGATATAACTATCCTCATGGTGTATTGTAGTTGAATTTCAACACTCACACAAAAATCGGTATAATATAAGATCAAGAACCGTCTAGAAAAGTGAAACAAGTACCGAAGAAAAATAAATAAATGAATCTGTCTAATGTAAGACATGGTAATGAATCAAAATCTATTGATCAACCTGTTGCAATCGATTCAACAAACAGAAACATGTCGAACAACAATTGAAAACTACTGATGGGAATATCACATTGTGTAGTTCGTGCTTAAACAATAAACTATATTCTCGTGACAATATAAGCAATCCATATTCATGCATATTAGAAACTGAGTTGAATTTTTCTTCTGCATTTTTAATGGTCTTCTCTCAGCATTGATTCAATACAATCATCACCTGGTGTATATTCTCAACATTTGACTGGCAAAGTTCACTTAAACATAGCAAAAAATCTTAGTTTTACCATATAACATATGCTTTTCGATTCTTAATTCTTATACTCATCATATTGTCGATTAACCGGTATCATTGATTTGGACAAATGTGCAATAGTAGGAGAAAAACATTTTACTAAAGCATATTTCTAAACATTCATATGAATCTTATGATAATGTTTGCATAAGAATGAGATCTAATAGTTGACGTGTTCTTGTAAAATAATGATTATCGAGACAGTCTTCGATTAGATGAATTATATTATTAGTTTCAATTTTTTAATCGTTTTACAACAATACCAAGGATTTGGGGAAAGTCTCTGAAGTAAATTGTATAACTATATCGTTCAATTTAGATGAAATAGAATCAATTTAGTTGGTACAACGAGCGCCATGAGTAAATGTCTATACCAATAAATATTGGTATGTCAATAGAGCGCCGGAAATTATCGTTGAATGGTTAAGTACATACAACTCTAGTAAAATTTATTGTTGACAAGGAAAATGCAGTCAACATTATATTAGGTCTTAAAATTCTATATTCTTTAGAGCATCAGTGAAACAAATAATTTCTATTTCAATTTGATACTTACAAATCCAATTAATCATGCCAAGACATATGATTAATGTTCCAATAGTTGACATGAAGAAAAGAAAAGCAAAGCTAGTTATAATTTCGAATAGAATAGCCAATATTGGTACAAGTGATTTATAATGTCTCATGGAAACTATATGTGGCATTAAACCGTCACGTCCAGCAACTAGAAAATAAAAACGAAAACCATTCTTTTTCTGTATGATGTCACTTTGTAGAAATGAAAATCTTAGTAGTGTCTTTTTACCATTAAACATTTGCACAACAGTAAAAATATTTCCTGATGCAGCTAAAAATAGACATGTATTGTCTTCATTAGAAAACTTCAAAAAGAAATACAGAATCATCGTTACCTCCAATACAAGACATCGTTACACCTAAAGGTATAATATATAAAAGTGGTGGAAATACACGTTCAGCAAAACTAACAGCCGTAGCTTCGGACGTGAGAATTTCGTATGTTGATAGAGCCGTAAAATACGAGCTGAATGTTAGAAAATAAATCACAATGCATAATAAAAGTGAAATGATAATCGAAAGTGGTAAAAGACGTTTGGGATCTTTGAGATCATCAATAGCATTATTTAAATAGTTCCTTTAAACGAAAATAAGTCACATAGAACAACAAGAACGTTTTCATTCATCAAAAATTTTTTACCATCCAACATAGGGAAATAATCCGGCATAGAAAGCACTTGGAAGTTTATCATAAGTTGAAGTTTCAAAAGGTTCAGCGAAATTTTCTTTTCGACCTTGAATCATTCGATAGATACCAGCACCGATTACAATTAGTAATGAAGCTTTAAAATGAATAGAAATAAATATTGTCAATGTCGTAAATTTGCAAACACATCTCATTACCAATTTTAAAATAATTACAAACTTGATGAAGTCGATTTGTCCATACAGTTGATGATAAATTGATGAAGCCAACGATCAATAAAAGAAATGATGATAAACATTTAAGTAATGAATCCGGTGGTGAACATTGTGGATAGAACCAATAGACAAGATAATTCGACGCTGTTAAAACACTTAGTACGACAATCATGGGTCGTGATAATACAACTTCGGTCCAAACACGAAGAAAACCAAGAAAATCACCGAATGCTACTCGAAGATAAGTATAATCACCACCTGATGATACGTAACAACAGCCAAGCTCAGCATAACACAAAGCTCCCTAAAGAGATTAGATTTTTTCTTTAATTATGAGTCGAATTTTGATGATTATTAGAAAACAAAATATTTCCTGTTTTCAATCTTACCAAGATGCAAATTAAACCGCAACCAATCCAAACAACAATCGATAGACCATAAGAACCAGAAAATTCTAGTACAGCTTTAGCACTTATAAATATACCTGATCCGATGATACAAGCTAAAAGAAGATTGATAGCATCGAGTAAACCCATCGTCGGTTGACGTTTAACTGCTTGCGATAAGGTTCGTACTTGCAATTCATTATCATTACTGGATGTTGCCATCTTAAATCAAAAGAATAACAAACTATGATATTCAATATGTTTAATGATTGAATTATTTTGATTTTCTTTCTTATATCTCTCTCTTTCTCTCGTGTAAAAGAACTGTAGGCGTACCACCGACACGCAATTCTGTCAATAACTAATATAATCTATTTCTAATAGATTTACTATAAATTAAATCGATCACGAGGAGAGAACCAATAAAGCAAAACAGAAGTGAACATCGACTGATTGGATGAATGGAATCGAGCAGTACTGCTGCCAGTCAGTGACGATTTTTTTCTTCACTCACCATACCAACTTCATCGGTCACACACGCACATATATACATATAAAATATATATATATATATACATGCATATGAAAACAAATGAGTGCAGCAATAGGAAAAAAAACTGTATGGCAGCACAATGAATCCGTTACAGAAAGAGACAATCTTCAATAATAGACAGAAGGAAAAGAAAAGGAAAAAAATGAAGAAATAGGTCACTTCTTAATACCACGTCTTTCATACTTCCCGCTTATTATATATATTATTAGTGAAGAAGTGTCGTTTTTTCCTATTATATCGATATCATACAGTGTCATAAAGTTCATCATCAGTCAATGCAAATTTTGAATATCGTTCGACATTATTAATCAATCAAATCTTTGTATGACGATCGATTTACACATGAGCAAATAAACAGCGAAATAAAATCTCATTTAAATATAAATCAAAGCTTACATTCACATATATATATATGCATATATAACAGAAGCCTATCGTCAGCAATATTGACATCATACATCCAAAACTCAATTATCAACAAAAAACCATCTTGCCTTGAATATGAAGAAAATAAATACATTCTGTTTTTAGACGTTTGAAACTTTCCCTTTTTTTTAATTCCTAAATACAAAAACAAAAGCAACGAACGTGATGCGATAGCATAACTTATATACTTCAGTCATATCCCGAAATGACAAAAGAATGAAATTTTTGAGGTTCTTGATGTTCATGATAACTAGATTTTAAAAACTAATATTTCAGTGAGTGGAATTTTATATCTGATTCAGTCTTTGCGATATGTTTGATTCGTTCGTTTTTCCTTGATTATAAAATTCAATCTGTAAATATGTATGACAGTTGATGTCATTTCAATTCAAAATGAATTAACGATAAAATAAAACTATGTTTCTTATTTTAAATAATCAATATCAAATATTGAAACAAGTAAAATAAAAAGGTACATGGGTAAGTGATATTTCAAGTTTATCATTATGTAACTTTTATTTTTGATTTCAAGCATACATGTGAATTGAACATTTGATGAAACTAATGGCATCGAGAAATATTATGCATTCGTTTGATTTTCGTTTTTAACAAAAATGAAATGATGCATGAAAATATAAATCAAATGCACTAAAGAATATGGGAGTGCTTGTCTATTGTTCTTTCATGTTTCTTGAATTTCCTTGCTTTCTATTTATTAATGGACGAATCGTGACATTCGATTTTATTATGAGCACCGAGCGATCACGTAGAACTAATATATGGAAACAAAAGCTAAATGAATTCTATAAAGAAGACGATGAGATTTATGCTCGAAGAATTGTGGTAATGATTGAATAACGACCGATATGAATTGATCAATCACTTGAAGATCAAAATCACTGTTCTGTTTTTTTTTTGAATTATTCATTGGTTACAGGTTTTAACGATTGCTAGTAGAATGAATTCATAAGTGTGACATGTGCAAACGAAGGAGTTATTTCAACATGAAACCATTGAGTACCATATATGTCTTCCGTTCAAATTTAACAACGACTAAAGCATACGTAATAAAAATCGATGATCGAATGCGATGACTATGAAAAGAAACATTCTATTTTATAGTATTTAACAAGAATACTATGTTCATGTATATTTTTGTGATCAGAAAGAATATTTTTCTCATAGAATAGAAATATTTTCCTGTGTCATTCACAAAAAGAAATAACAAAGTTCGTCATCATCAACGAAGAAGAAATCAAATTTTGTCTTCTCATATTCTTAATCAATGACGAAGAGTTAATTTAGTTCTTTTTCAATTTTTGAAACAAAGTAAAATAAGATAAATCATTCATTTTTTTTTTCGTTTTTATATCTCAATCGTTTATATAATAGAATAAAACGTGGTTGAAAATGACGCACACTTAATTATTAAATATTAAAAAACGATACGTTCACGAAATTATTCTTTTCAACTTAGATAATATGAATAATGTTGATTTTTAATATCCGTTAAAAACGAAAAACACAATGCAGTTGTTGTGCACCATTAAGATTTCGGGTTCCTATTGTGTTGTGTAAACTTTATTAATACAATCATACTTTTGGTTCTTTAGAAATAAAAACAAAGTTACTATGCTTTCGAAAATTAAGTTTTTGTTTCTTTTTTACGTATGATTTTCTCCTTGAAATAATCAAATCATTTTCCAACATTGAACCTTATCATATAATCAAGAAAGTTCCCGTTATAGATTTTAAAAATTTATCCGCTCAATTAATTGATTCATCATTTCGTTTTCAGCCTGAACGAGCTCGAAAATGAGAAAATCTTGCACAGAGTTCAATCACTCTTATCTCATAGAATAACATATTCTATTTACAATATTGCCGAGTAGAAAAAAAAACGGATGATTCTACTTCGTATAGAATGCATTAACTATTGCAAAGATTAAAATCATCAATATGTATACAGAATAGCTCGACAGTTATTCGACAATCTTCGTTGTGGGAATACATATCGATGGAATTCCGATATAGAATGGTAGCATTCTACACATTCTAAAAACATCTATATTACTGCATCGTTTCATATGTGATTCAATAGTGTCGATCGATAAGGGAATTAATGATCAGTCATAGTGTTTCAAAAAGAACAAAAAAAAATTACAAATACTTCTATTGGCATAGCATAGAATTGTAATTGTAAGATGGTGGTTAGATTTTCGATCTCGAATTTTAAACAATGATCAGTATTTATCGAAAGAACACACTATCTGGTGATGTTATTCGTCAATTGGATTTGTCCGGTTATATTTAAAACTAGAAAATGTCATATAGTTTCTTTCGAATGCGTCTCAAATCGTAACAACTCTTTATGTTATTCCCATCTGATTTTATTGAAAATCAAAAACTGTCGAGTCAACTTCGGACCGAAAGTTGTATATCAGATCATTTTTGTTTTTTCCATGTCGTATGCAGGAGAACGATGTTAGAACGTGGTTTAGCCAATTCATTAATTCGATCTGATGACTGAACAACTAGTGCTTGTTGAGGTACTGGTTTTGGAAGCATATGTGATTGTTTATAGCCCTTTGGTGATTTCTTCGGTTGAGCAAGTTCATTGACACGTTCTGAAGATTGAGCTCTCAATGCTCCCGGTGTAACACCACTGTAGGCATAATTTGTTACATTATCAAAAAATTCTACATGAATAAATTCGAGAAAAAAAGATTGTATTCAATTTGTATACTTTCAATAAAATGACCTTGTCGAATAAGTTTTTCACGTTTTATTCTTGGCTTCGCTAAATCGTCAAGGCGTAGTGAGCAAGATTTTGCACGTAATGTCGAAAATGGAATACCCGAAAAACGTGAACACGGACGACGTGACCATGGATGAATTGTAGGCATGTCATGATAATAGCAACTTCTTGAAAAAACCGAATGACTCGGATCCATAAAATCAAAATGTCGTCCAGAATAAAAACTTAAACTTGATGTTTGAGTCGAATTTATATGATTTTGAAATCGTTCGCCACTGAAGCAAATAAAAGATTAATGTAAAGAAGTGCATCTTTATATAATTACAATTTTCATTTATTACTTCATTTTTTTTATAACTTTACAGTATATAAATTTTCGTCAAAAAGTTACTGATTATTCTCGTGTTGTTTACAGGCGTTTGCTAAACAAGAAGAATGACATGTGAAAAGTAGAAAGACAATCATTTGAGTACAAATAATATTTTTTCTTTACGTTCGTTTTTATTTTTCTTTACTAATTCCATTTATGCAATGTGACATTGGCTATGTGGATCTTCTCTTGTCTATCTAACGGAAATTCTTATTTGTAGTAAGTTGTTTCCGGTATATTTATTCATATTTGAACTCTATCCACAAGGATTTTCTTTTTTGATAATATTTTTCATTATCATCTTATTTATGTATTACAATTCTTCGTAAGCAAAAATCTCTCCGAAGATATAAGTACATACTGTATAAAATAAGATGAAAATATGATATGTTAGTCTAGTTATATTTTTCATCATGACTAAACTGATTATATTTCGTCATTCCATCCATCTATCTAGTTATTAATTCGTCTCGTTCTTTAGTCTATTTTTTTCTGTCTTCAGTGCGGATCGGCATGCAATGCAAGTGCGAAACAGATGAATAGAAAGTCTAATCTAATTTATTCTTATCGATCTAAGAAAAGAAAGAAAGAGCAAAAAGAAAGAAAATCCCTTCCATTTGTTAACATTTTGATTTTTGATTATTATACGAAAAAAAGAAATGTTTCTTTACCACCTTCTATCAATTTGTACAACGATTATTTTCACATATTCTCAATCAACTGTTAATATTGCGATTATTGATGACAATGATTATTCCGCTGAATTCCTTGATATCATGGTACCAAACATAACATTTTGTAATCATCATGGCTTAATATTAAAAATACAATGGATTAATTCATCACATTCATTAACTGATCTTGTTGATCAACTCGAATCACTCGACAATCAATCAGACATATATTTAGGGCGTACAACTAAATTTTCAACACAAATAGTTCGTGATTTTTGTCAAACGTACCGTATACCATTCATTAGCATGCGTTCATACGGTAGCATGACAACAGGGTTTGTATTCTTAAATCATAAATTTTTTTTCCTTGATTTTCACATATTTAGATCATTCAATTATGAATATTCTGTTATGCCTGACATTCTCCAAGTATTAATAAGTTATTTAAAATATCATCACATACAAAATGCAGCATATATATATGATAATGATGAAGCAACACGTCGTATATATGAACTAATTAAATTAATGAATAATGATGAATATTTTAATGATTTTTCATTGAATATAAGAACTACACGGTCTCAAGATGTTTATTCACTTTTATATGGTATTGAAATTCATTCCGTCAATAAGGAGCAACGACAGAAATATATTTTACTTGATCTTGAATCACATTTAGATTATGATAAAATGTTTAATAAAATTTCACATATGGGTGTGTATGCAACGCTAAACTTTGTTTATTAAATTAATTTAGAATAATATCGAATGGTAGAAAATAAATATTAACTTCGGATCAATTCTCTTGTATGAAATTATAAGTACATCGGTTCTCAAAGTATCCTTAAAAGTACAAAATCTCATTCATACATCCTAGGAATATCCTGAAAAATTAATTTCTGATCAATTACGAACACAACATGTTCCGTTCTATTTTATTGTAAAGTTAATATTAAAGGTTTCATTCTTATAATAGACGTTTTTCAGGAGATATTCATTAAATAAGAAATTGACAATAGCTCATGTAGTTAAAAGAAACCCGTTGTGATTTCTGTTACTAAATATAAGTAATTCGGATGTACATGTTAGACCTCAGTATCTAACAGAATAGTCATCTTTTTATTTTTTCTTTTGTCTATAGAGACGAAAAAATGACGATAGAGATACCTAAACAATGTTCGGCTATTCGTAGAAACGCTGTTTTTATATCATAATAGAAAAACTTAATTCCAAAGACGTGCCTTGGAGCTTTGCATGCTCTTTCAAGCGAAGTAAAACGCATTAGGCAACACAATACAGTTCCTTCGAGACTTCTAGAATGAGTGATAAGAAGAAGAAAAAATAAACAAAGAAAAATTTGGACAGAAAATTTTTCTTCCAAAACGAAAACTACTCATCGTTCCATGGAGAGTAACAGAAATCTTAGAAAACTTCATTGTTTTGCGAAATATGTGTTCACAAGCGATCCTTCTATAAATTCATATTCATATCAATAAGTATAACGGAAATGGACTTTTTGTCATATGAACTTCCGAGTCGAGCACATTCCTAAAGCATTGTCAATATACAATTCTTTAAGATGTATTGAATGTGCCTCTAGCGTCCTTGTGAGATATCTGTAGATAGAGAATTGATAAAACTATTATGATTGAGTCCAAGAATCTTTTCATTTGAATAAATTAACGTTCTTTGTTTTCCTTCTCATTACTATATGTTTGAACACGGTTCGTAGCAATATTTAGATCTACGAAGGAACAGATAATCAATGTGATATTATAGTTGGACAGAACATTTGCACAGAGATTAATGCATACTGATCGATTAATTCATCGGACAAAATGAGATTCGGCTTACTCCGAAAGTCATCGAAGACTTCCGTATCGAACTCAACTTGTTCTCAATGGTCTCTCAGAATGTTCCGAAAATCTAAAAAAGAAAAGTTAAGAATTCCCATGCTAGTCTATGGTATCACATATGGAATCGACTTGCATCATTATTTCCCTAACTGAATCGATTCCTTTTCTGAATGGTATGCATGTTGAATGCAACGTATTATTCAAATAGACGACATAATACAGAGTCGTTTGATTCTGTTCTATCAAAAGTGAGCTGATTAGTGTTTGAAGCTAATTATAATTAGTACACAAGTTACGGTCAACGTCAAAAATGAAATACTCGGTACGATCACGAAGGAAGAATTTCTCTGTTTATTTCAATTTTAGAAATCAATATTGCTCATTAGTTTATTGGAGGCGAATCTTTTTTTCCATACCAATACTATTGATAAATAAAGAATGCTTCTCAATATGTCAGGTGAACATAGTTTGAATGAGAATGAATCATTTCTAATTAATATATGCTCGATTACGATTTAGTTTCTTGTATTATTTCTAATGGAACACTTGGAAATTTAACAAATATTTAATTTCCGATACAGATCGAATATATCTGTATATCTACGGCTAGAATAAAAATTTATAATCAAAATATTAATTTATATTCTTTCTCTCTAGGTCTAACAAGTGATCTCTATTATTATGTAGTACTCTCGAGTTTCGATACCTGTTTATGGATGAAAACAATGAATTTTACAGGTCGATTAATTTATTTTGATTATCAATTACGTGATTGTATATTTGATAATCCACAAACTTCTAATGTAAATGAAAAAGCATCTACTTCATCAAAATCTAAACATCAAAAATCGTATTATCGCTCGACAATATCATTTCGCAGCGAGAATGATCATTATAAACTAATGAATTCTACTGAATTATTATCGATCAATTCATCACTATCTTCCAATCAAACAAATGAAGCACTGATTAAACTGAATTCATGTGATAATAAAATAGATGGAAGCAAAGAATATTTTTCGTATACATATTTTCTATCTCTATTACCGAAAACTTATCAATTGCATGCTCGTTCGTTATTCAACACCCTAAATCTAGTCATAGATATTCTTCATTCAAATATAATACATTGTGATACATTACGTTTAAATGAAACAATAGATAAACCGATGAATTCGAATTTTACTGATGTTAATGTATATTCAATAAAAAAGTCCAATAGAAATTCATTCAAAAGTCAAATGGAACTAATTGGAAAATATTCAAGTATTCAGGATGAATATCAATCATGTAATACGAATCAACGTAAAGATTCATCGCGCTTACAACTTGGATCATCATCATCGTCATCATCGCCATCAAAAATTTACTATATAACAAGTGTATTTGATGAACCTTTTCTTATGCTACGAAAACGAGCAACATTTCATTCACTTTATAGTAAACAAGAAGTCGATCTAAAGAAATTACGCGGTCAAGTTTTTGATTTTCATGAATTAGAAGGATTCTGTTTGGATTTAGCTGAAAAAGTTTGTTCGATTTTAAATATAACATGTAAATTTCGTATTGTCAACGATGGAGGTTTCGGAAGTAAAAATGCTACAACAGGCACTTGGGATGGTAAGAAATGTAGAAGAATGTATTTTTCTAATAGGTTATTCATTTGAAACTTTCTTTTTTTCTTCCTCTCTCTCTCATTCTCTCAAGGAATGGTTGGTGAAGTAGTGTCTAGAATCGCTGATATGGCTATTGCTCCGTTAACTATCAGTCAGAAACGAATGGAAGTTGTCGATTTTAGCAAACCTTTCATGAATCTTGGCATTTCTATTATGGTATGATTAATTCTATTATTGATGAATGTTAGTGACCATGCTTCATTAGTAGAGTCATACACATTACAAACGTTTATCAAAGTGCAGTAAAACCTGTACTTATGAGCGCCTCCGTATATTGAACGGTCCAAAGTCCGACCGACTGTTTTTTACTGGAAATGAGCCTCTCGATTAGGAGCACCTCCATAATTTAAGTAGCGCATGTTCTACCACTCACGTGAAGAACGAGAAACAAATAGTGCTATGCATATTGCGCATTGTAATGAAGAAAAAAAATTCTTAGGAAGTAAAAATAGTCTTTAATGAAACATTTCGTCACATTGCACGAACACTTCGTTACATCCTTTAATTAATGATCTTAATCAAACAGGTGAATTTGAAGATGATGAGGAAGCTCCGGCAATGATTAGTCAGGCAATGTATATGGTTCAACGATTACGTTTATTTACTTTCGGTTAACATCCTCAACTTCATCGAGCTATACATGAAATTGAATCCAAACTTACAGATATTTGTCTTGATTCGAAGATATCTATTCAAAGCACAATTCATAATTATTTTAGGAAAGAATAGTTTTTGTCGGAAAAAAATTGTTATTTAAGAAATTAAAAATCATTGAAAACAAGAAAAAGTTCACCTAATGTCATCGAGCAGTGAATATGAATGAATTTTCATCGTTTGAACAAAGAAATTTTAAAAGCCTCCGGACAATGAGCAACTTCGTAAGCTGAGCACTTTTTTTCAGTCCTAAAGGTACTCACATTAGAGAGTTCTGACTGTAGTTAAGAGTGTAGTCACCACACAGTTTGAAATAGTCACGTGACAATGGATTTTTCTATCGGGATTCAAATTTTATGATAGTTTTGCACAACAATAAACGTCAACTTTCAACTGAATTTTGAGAAAAAACAATTGAATAAAGTTTAATTGACTATGCTTAAATGTCTAAGGTTTGGAACGATGAAAAATGTAATTACAACAATTTCTATTTAAATTTCATATTAATTTGCTTTGTTTCTCTTGAACATAATATAGACATTCTAATTGTATTTATGAGACAGGACCATTTTGATACGATCCAACCGTTTGACTTTTGCATTTTTTCTTTTGCGCTAAATAATTGCCTTGCTCAGTGACACTTATGTACTAAGGTGAAAAGTCGTCGAATAATATAAGCGCTATTTTTGAACAACTTAATGTAACATTAATATCAACTGTTTTCTTTGCTTTCGTACTTCTGATTGAATCTTATATTCGATACGAATATAAACTAAGAATACGATAGAAATTCATAAGCACTTCTATGAATTTCGCAATTCTTTCATGAAATTTATACGTAATTTGCGAAGGAAAATTAAGGATGTAGATTTGAAGTTTATTCCTATAGTGAACTTTTTCATTCTCATAGTAATCGAATTATGGAAACCAACACATTATAGACAATTGAAGCATCTCGAAAATTTACGCTCCGATATCGAACCTGTATTGTTCATGTGAAATTTTCCTAAGCAACTTGCCAACCTTTGCCTGATATCGATATTTTTAATTTCTACTAAAGTTATGCTTTTCTGATGAATATTCGCAATGTTCTAAATTGTGCCACCGTTAACATTGGTGCAGAGAAAAATATCTACTCATAATATGAAGAATAGGATTCTATAGATTCACATTAATGATGTTTCGAGTCATCAACTCAATTAAATTAATTCAGACTGATATGTATATTGAATGAGACATTCAGATATAAGAGACAACAAAAACAAGATGAACGAAATAAATAGTTAGATAGAGTTTTTCTCTTTCAATATCCTATATCGATGACTATCGTTCAGTCCTACATATTTGACACTATAGTATGGCACATTCATAACCGCGACCATCATTGATGAAATTTAGCATTGATATTGTTGAAATTATCGAGATGTGTAGTATTTATTTAGTTAAGATTTGTTCTAAATAAATTGAACCTATGCAGAAAATATCAATGAAGTATCAGTTAAATTAAGAATTGAATTAATAGCAGTAGTATTAGTTACAGATTTTGGTATATCAAAATAAAAAAGAATCGAAACGACGAATTGTCTGCGATATCAGAAAAAGTAAATTTTTGTATAACCTGTGTCAACGGGAATGATATTGAGCTTTCAAGTTTTTATCTTCAATTAAACAAAATTTTTTTGCAAATTTCTTTCACTTGTTATTGTTTAGATTCGAAAGCCTGATGCACAAAAGCCAGGTGTATTTTCATTTATGAATCCTGTTTCAATGGAAATTTGGTTATGTTTCTCATTAGCCTATTTTGCTGTTAGCGTTGTTTTATTTCTAACATCACGCGTTGTTAATTCCGGTTGGCGTCGTCGTGTTGTTCGACGGCCATCGTATCGCTCATACTCATATCCAAAGAGTCTCAATGATAGACGTAAAAGTGAAGTACAGTTGCATCGTCAAAACAGAGATTCAAGTGAATCAACCCATTCGTCTGAATTAACACTTTCATCGCCATCACCGAAACTACCAACTCGACGTCGACATCACCATCGACCACGTCATCCAGATCCTGTTACAACACGTGACAGTGTCAAAACAAAAAAGCCACACGATGATGATTATGAAAAAAGCGATGTACATCTATTTGGAATTTCAAATGCATTATTTTTTTCATTTGCTTCATTCATGAGACAATCGATTAATCTCGTACCGAAATCATTGTCGGGTCGTGTTGCTGCAACATCATGGTGGTACTTTTCATTGATTTTCGTTTCATCTTATACTGCAAATCTTGTCGCTTTTTTAACTGTGGAAAAATTAGTTACGCCGATTGAAAGTGTTGAAGATCTCGGTAAGTAAAAATCAATACATTGTTGTAAAACAAAGATATTGAAGACAAAATAGACCATCGTGGGTTCATAAGAATTTTCTTTGTTTCAACTCATTGAATAGAATAAATATTTGTTGATTCAATAAGAGTATTTTTAATTTATCTAGCTAAACAAGAAGAAATTAAATATGGATCAGTAAAAAATGGTACAACAGCAGCTTTTTTCGAAAAATCAAATGTATCTATTTTTCAACATATGTGGGCAGTAATGCAGAGAAGTTCATCTGAAGTTTTAGTTGGAACTAATGATGATGGTGTTCATAAAGTTCGCAGTTCAAAAGGAAAATACGCATTTTTTATCGAGTACGTTTCATTTACATATTTGAATGAACTATGACAATAGATTGTCCATGGAAAATTTAGATCAACAAAAAACGAATATGTTAATGAACGATTACCATGTGATACAATGAAAGTTGGTTCAGATCTAGATTCTAAAGGTTATGGAATTACAACTAGACTAGGTTCGGATCTAAGCGAAGCCATCAATATAATTGTAACAAATCTTAGGGAATCAGGTTTTCTGGATAAACTTAAACAACGTTGGTGGTATGTATAGATTTTTTCTATTATTAGTAATATTATATTATTTCACTTTTTTTGTTTCGAACTCTAAAGGTATGAACGTTCGGAGTGTTCACAAACAACAAAAGATAAACGTTTCAGTGAATTAAGCCTTTCCAGTGTGACTGGTCTTTTTTATATATTTCTATTTGGCATTATGCTATCATGTTTCATTGCTTTTACGGAATTTCTCATCACAGCTAAAGCCGAATCAGAATACTTACAAATTGATTTTCGAGAAATTCTTCGTATCAAAATGATTGAGTATGCTTGTCTATTGATGTTTTCTTTTACTAAAAATATTTTTTTATTTTTCAAAAAAAAAACAATCATTATTCTAGGAATCTAGTCGGTGTTACAATCAATGCACAACGACATATTGAATTTGGCCGGGTTGAAAATGAATGTAATTATTTTTATCAAGATGAAGAAGATGAAATTATTGAACATTATACACAATTTCAGTTACATAAACAACATAGCGATGTTTAAACATTGAATCAGAAGTTCTTGTCCTTTAAACATATAGATGAAGATGATATATATTCGTCTTGCATAACGTCATACATTCTATATTGTGTTATGTGTCAACAAATAAATCTATTTCTGTATATATATATATATATATATATATGTATTACTAAAAGATTCCTATCGAATTCTGGTAAATTTCGTACATGCAAATCATGCTATCAATTATCAATAGCTAGTTAGTAGAAAGATTGCAAATCATTGTGATGTAAACAGATCGATATAAATATCAACCATCCGTTCAGCTAGTCATAGAGTTAGAAACATGATTATTTTCCTGAGTTTAGGTTATATATTTATGTCGTGAGACATATGAACAAGAGAAACGTAGAACTCGCCAAAATCTTGACTTTGGCATGTCGATGTGTGGTTTTACTGTACAACTTTTATTTTCATGATTCAGATTAAATATGGAGACGTCAATGACGTTTTTGTTTTATTCGTCATCATGTTTGATTTCATAGACAACCGAAATGGTGTGAATGCGAGCCATTAATATAAACGTTTTGCGATTATGGATCCTCACTTCTTGCACAGATCGAGAGTCACCCATACTCACAGATTCATCCACACCTGTACTCATCCTTTCATCGTCTCTGTTAGTATACTTCATATTGCTTCAGAGTATTTGATTCTTAAATTCTAGTTTGAGACAGCCGAGCTATCAGAATAAGAGCGACAATAAATTTAGTACTGTTTGCATTATTTAAGAGAGTTATTATGCAATCAAGTTTACCTATTTGAAAAATCATAAAATTTCTATTGGCATATCTTCAAATACGTAGATAAATTCTGTTAGAGGTACTTCTCCTTTAAAGGATCCTTGCTTCATATCTCAGATGTTATCTAGCGATTGAAATGAAACTTAACAAATATCTTCAACGACAAACATGATATTAAAAAAGTACGTGAAATGAGATTTCTTCAGGTGAAGTCGATAGGAAAATCTGACTTTGTCGATCGATTTTTACTTCATAGTTCAAACATTATTTTACATTTTATTTACGCTATTAACTTTAGTATAGTCTCTGATTGTTTCCGTTTGGTCTTACACTGTTTTTTCGTATGAGGTTTAAGATATTGCTAAGTTTTATCATAGTGACTCGTTCTCCATAGGAATATTGGAGAGCAGCAACTTTTCCCGATGATCATCAATTAAGAGTAGTTTTTTATTTTTCTAATTAAGATTATACGTGAACAGTATACTTATTTTGTATGTTGCATACTAAACAAGACGCCGAGTAATATGTATACAAAGAAAAACTTCAATCTTTTAAAACTCGTATCTTCGATCGTCGTTCTAATTTCATTAGAAAATACCTATATATCGCATGAACGTAGTCAACAGACGCTAAATATTTGTTGTGTCCACTGTAACTATTAATGAATCTACTGATCGGTAAGTGTCATCATTTTTCTTTATACTTACTCTTTCGTGTATGTGTACATGATGCCGTCGAAATCCTGCTGCCATCGAATTTTTCGTTCTTTTCTTAATCCTCTACAAATGGTTTGCAGTATTATTTACCATCTCTTTCAGAGTAGCAGAGTATGTGCAGTTGGGAATTCTTTTTAACGGAAGTAAGTTGCGTATCTTCATTTACTTTTTACTCACTGAATTCGTATGCATACAGTTCGGAATTTGTATCCCTGTTCGGATGAAGAGTAAGCTGATGGTTCTTGTTTATAAAGCTGAGCTTATGGTCAAAGCATCCACCCTCAGAAATTTTAGAACCATCTTCAGAAGAAAATTGTAAAGCCTAGTCACCTTTTTGAGTAAGATGAAAAATTAAGCAGAATTTAAATGAAAAAGAA
This sequence comes from Rotaria macrura, assembly GCA_900239685.1. Classification (NCBI taxonomy): domain Eukaryota; kingdom Metazoa; phylum Rotifera; class Eurotatoria; order Philodinida; family Philodinidae; genus Rotaria; species Rotaria macrura. The sequence continues at coordinate 83,891 of OENT01000386.1, read as the reverse complement.
ATCGCTTAAATATTCGACATTGATGCAATTTTCTTTCATGTACTTCATTGGTTGACACATATTTAGTTTTCTGTCGAATGAATGTCATTTTTAGAGATGACTAATCAATTGCAATTCTACTATTGTTATTGTTTACAAGACAATTGATAAACAATACTAGTATACTATGATGGATAATAATAAGCGTAGAGACTCAGCCACAGACTCATATTTAGTTTATGAGAAAAATACTGAACGTGTAAATAGAGACCAATATCGTTCGCAGCACACACTTCCAACAGTCATCCTACAATCGATTTTGTCTACTCTATTTCGAAAGGGTGCGTAGATTAAAAAGTTATAAAGCTACGAATCGGGTTTCGTCGACCGTCTGTAGAAAATGTGTCACGTCTTAGTGCCAAGTTCGATTATAAGGAGGAAAGTGAGAGTAAGGAAATCTAGTTTATTCACAACCAAATGTAAATGATATAACATAAATGATTTTCCCTAATATGCACATACAAGGTTAGATTGGTAATATTCCAACATGAGTTGAGAAAAATATGTAAAGAAAATTAAAATAGGAAACTTCCAAAATCTTAGGCCGGTGATTATAGATGAGAATTCCATGATTCACTATATTACAAAAGGAGATGTCAATACAATCGAATTCTAATTGACGAGCTGTCAGTTTTTCGTTGAAGCATATACGCTCATGTTGTTAGAAGAAGCCACAAACAACAACATCATCTTATAGAATTTATCGCTTGTTTAGTTCAGCAACCGTTGAAACCAAAATCATACAAGGAAATTTATGATTGTAGATTATAGAGATAACCACGGAATCAATGTCAAATCGATGTTCTGTCTGTGAGAAAGCATCAACCAAAGGAATCTGTGTCGGTTGTAATGGGCATTTTTGCTCCAAACATTTCAGAGAACATGCACAACAGCTGTCGGAAAAGTTCGACAATGATGTTGTGAGATCGCATGATGAGCTTCTTGATCGACTTAACAAAATGACAGAGTCTCAAAACTCATCCTATAAACTTTTCTCTAAAATTGATACATGGGAAAAAACTACGATTGAGCAAGTGCACAAAACAGCTGAAAGAGTTCGTCACGAGCTTACTGAACTGTTCAATCATAAGAAAGTGACATGGACGAAAGAACTTGAGCAACTCACTAGAGAAATTCGTAGCCGACGCGATGAAGAAGATTTTGTCGAAACTGACATAAAACGACTTCAAAACCAAATAGCTGAAATCGAAATAGCAATTCAACAATCTACACAAATGGATGATTCCAAACTTCTCATAATTAGAAGTGATAAAATAGATTGGAATTCTATGATCTGTATTCGAAAGGAAGGTCAGTAGATGTTCATGTGTTCTTTATAATAAAAAAAACTTACATTGCGTTTGCTGAAGTCGAAAGAAGATTCATTGACATAATATTACTTTACTGGTTAATTTAATTTCCTAGGCAGCACCTGTGGATAATAAATGTTGAGTATTAATGGATCACGACAGTTTTGTCTTCTCTAGTTCTTCATTATGTATATAAACAGTGTACTATTGATAACATTTTTTATTCATGTAAAAATGATATAACACTTGCAAAGAAGAGATTTTTTTTCGAATCAATTCTTTTGTACAGCATAGACTCGTGTGAAATAAAATTATCTCAACGATAGAGTTACATAGTAAAACAAAATATGCAACGAACATTTTTACATTGCCACTAAGCATTTCAAGCAATTGCACGCAAAACTGAATGAGTCACACCCATTCAATCTTGCTAAAACATGAAATCTTAATCAGTTGTAGTTAATAACTGTAGAAATATTTTTCTAAAATTGAAATGAGAAACAAGCATGAAAACATCACGAAGTATCTTCAAGCTTTTGTATGTAAACTCTTATACTTCGACTATACGTTCATTTCATCAAGAATGGCTTTAAAAAACCAATGTACGTATATTGAATTGACATCTTTAGTATGAATGAGTTGTGTAAGAGTAGCGAAGAATGAAAATTTTCGCACATCTCTTCGAAGTTCAACACTTACTGTTACTGTTCAGGGAACGAAACTATTGCAAAATGGAAGACTTAAGTTTTTATGCATTTCTGTAAGGTACGATAAGAACCTCTTCCAGAATCTGAAAATATTCAAAATTCATTCATCAAGAATATAACTTTCAAATCAAACAAAGTATATCATAGTGAAGAGGTTCGACGGCAGATATAGATAATGAAACATATAAATTTTATATTAATTACATAGCCATCAGAATTGTTTATGACACCTTGATTTTGTTAACTATGTCATACCCTATAGTTCTTCATTGCCGAACTGACTCATACACACCCATCTCTACATTCGGAAACAGTTTGAAATAAGCTAGAAACAGCCTTATCAAAGAATAGATAGACAGAAGTAAATTCAAGGTGCTAATCTAAAATTGATCGTTCTGATATAATAGCTTTTCTATTTTATTGACTTCGTGTGTGTCAGTAATTCTATAGTGGCAACTTTGACGATCAGCCGTTGGGTACCTTTCAAACATATTCTAAAAAAAATACAATCGATAATAATCGGCAGTGCCGGCCATCTTTTAGATTCTTCTAGCTATGTTATAAACCCATCAAACTTAATAAGAGGTCCATTGGGTTCAGTCAATGGCTCTCTTCATCTCAACGAAGACTACTGTGTCGTTACAAAAACTCGTGGTAATGCGCATGCAACATGTCGTTTGCTAAATAGCTTTTCATCTGGTATAAATTCAATTCGATTCGTACTCGAACCTTCCTCTGCTTCACTATGGTACTTTTTCGGTGTCATCTCGGCGACAGCACCGGTTCAAGGACAATACTTTGACTCGAAATCAGTGTATGGATGGGAATGGAATGGAAGAAGTAGAGTGACACTGGATGGCATATGCCACGACCAATTCGCTGCCTACAGTTGTGATTGTCAAAAGGGCGATGTCATCAGCTTTGACATCGACTGTGATGACTCCAAGATTCGACATACGAATGAGAGAACGAAAAAGATCTTCGAACTGGATGTGGATAAAAATAAATGTGCTTTTCCGTGGCAATTATGCTTTAATTTGTATTACACTGGTGACTATATTCGTCTCTTGTGACCGCGAACAAGATACTTAGAAAAGAAAACTTCGAATAACTTGTTATGTGTTTAAATGTTCTCTTTGTATGAGCACTTGCATACGATTTATAAGCATAATGATTTGATAATAGTTGAACACTTTGCATCGTTTTATTCTTACAACGAGGTCTACTAAAGATGTCCAATCTTATTTACTTCATATAGAATTCTAATGAGACACGAGTTCGTAAATGAATAAAGGTGACTCATGATTTTTTTTTCTTTTTCTCGTCTTTTCGTACGATTACTACTAGTTTCAGTGTACATATTATTGATTGAATGAGCGAAAGAAAAACTAGCCGTCCTGACATGCTCTCGTTCGTAACTGTGGTAGCTATGCTACTTCAGTCAATTATTATCGCACTGATGATGTATTTTCAAATAAAATCAATGTCTCATTGTGAATTTTCGAGAAACTTCCCTCGATGTTCTGCATATTGTTAAATGTTACTAGGAAATCTTAATATATTTATTGACGAAAAAATGGAGCATTGGAGAGTAATGAATGAAGATAGCAGAGCGAAAAAGTAGAAGTACGAAAAGTATTAATGTTCTAATGAATTGTTGACGAACGAAAAAATGTTTTACTTGAATTGTTTCATGCGTACCTTTTCACTTACTGATAAAACTAATCGCAAAGTAGTCTAATCAACGTTTCACAAAGAAGCAAGAAGTATTTGGTTAGAGATAAAACACGATCATCTTGTCAGCTAATAAGAAAATAACTAAATGAAGTCGAACTCTTGTTTCTTCCATGATTTTCTCTAGTGAAGTTAACTTTCCAATAATGCTATACTCTCTGATTGATCCAATAGTATCATCAGATAGATACGATTAGTGTGAATTATAGCCATGAATTTTCCAAGGGAAGTACTAGATCTTTTAAAGTGGATGCACAACAGCGACGATATCAGGTTTTTCTATTCGAAAAGCTTTTCTCTTTGTAGCTCCTCCAGATGTTTTTGGCCGATCGGGGTGTGCAGGAAGCTTCACCTCTGTGTTATCCATGTCCCTGGAGTAAATTAAGCGAATAAATACATTCACAACCTCTAATGTGAAACTAGTAGTGTCTTCTTTATTTGTTGTACTGTTTTTGTACTAGATAAATTTGAATCCTTGGTCCAACTATAACAACAATATTAATTGGTGTGCTAATTAAAATTAACACACATAAGCAACTCGATGAACTGTCATCTGTGTGAACCCGCTTGATAGTATTGCACTCAAATACATGCTCATAACTATTCATTTTTTGTCATTTACCTATTCTCTAAGTATCAGATGACGAAAGTGAAATCCGGAAAGTTTCTACAAGGATTAGAGCAGCTTTAACTTTGATTTCTTTTCAAGTTTTCTAATCAATTATTTACTTCTCATCGAATATTCATACCATATACTGATAAGCTCATTAAGCGTCCCATAGATTTCCACGTTCGATGTTAGTATTGTCACATTGTTTGACTTTGAGCTGCTGAAATCTGATCACTGTCGACAGTAATATAGTCAAGATAAAGTCATGGTTCATCTTCATACAGATGATGAATCAGTGAAAATAAACAAAAAGAGGGTGCCAATCCTCAACGTTCTGATCTAGTAGTTATTAGAAAAAATTAACGAGTACAAGCCAAAATTCAGCAGCTTAGATTTACTTTGGCTTACGAAAATGCATATTAAATGACAGCAAGAATGATAATGACAGTTTTCCTATGCTATTCAATGTTTTTAATGGTACAAAACGCTTGAATGAATAAACAAATTGCATCATTAGTATTCTATCAAGAATGATGATCCTGCCGTTTTCTTTGGCTATACTGGAAAATATTTTAAAATTTAGAACGATTCGAAAAGATTTTGATCAAATTTTTTACTAACAACTATCTGCAACATGAAAATATTCGAATTACTTCTCGTGCACGACGAGTGTCGATACCGATATGATTATCTATAGATCTACTCGTATAGATGTCTGATACAACCATACACCGTCTTATATTAAAATACGAAATGATCTAGTATTTTCATGACTAGTAAAGAAATAATTTATTATTATGAAAAAGTAAAATAAGAACAGAATCAAAAATATTTATGATGTTTCACTTTCGACATTTGCATTCAAAGTAGAATTTTCGTCTTCAGTATTTGTATTGATGGTAGAATTTTCATTTTCTACATTTGCATTCAAAGTAGAATTTTCGCCTTCAGTATATGTATTGAGGGTAGAAGTATCGTTTGTATTGCTATCATTTTCGATTATAATATCCTCTGGATCAGGTGCACGTGCCAAAAATTCTTCATCATTCGTGTATATCTGATGAAAAAGTTTCTTAGCCTATAATTTCATGTAAGAATTTATCAAATTAAAATAAACTGAAAACAAACCGTATTCACAGCACTATCATGATCAAGAGTACCGTCAGGTCCATGAGTAAGTAAAAGTTTCGAAATTGTTGATGATGTCGCTTTTGTCTCTACTTGATCAAATGACAAATGTCCTAAAATATTAGCTTGTGTAAAGTGATCTAAACAGAAGAAGAATGTCGATAAAATTCTAAGATAGAAATCTATTCTGTAGACCTCCTGTTAATTGCAACAATCGTTCAATGATTTGATTTATATTTTCATGATGTTTTTCTTGAAAAATATACAACAGAACTAAAAACAAGCAAATAATTATCACGATGGTTTCATTCTAGTTTGATTGTCATAAGACAAGACGTATGTTAAACTATTTTACGTAATTCTTTACAAACACTAGTCATCGGTACTTAGGTACGAGTTTCAACTGTTGGACATATGAGGAAGTGAAACGATAAATATAATGTGACTCATGCTAGACGATAGGGTAATATCAAATAAAATGTAGATCATCGCTGTTGAATTTGAGTAAAATAAAAACTAAGCAGTAGGCTCTTCGAGAAAATTGAAATAAATCTACTACTATGTTCTTCATGGCTGAAGGGTGGTTTCTACGTACAAAATCCATCTGGTGTACATCCTGATGCTTGACCAACTTCAATAATATGAATTCCAGGCTGGTTTGGACCACTGAGACGAAGATATGTTATCTATAGTACAAAATAGGATTATTATTTGAAATGTTTGAATATATTATTCTACTTCATCTTTTTCACTTGGTTTAATGGATTGATTTGTAAATAAAACCAAACGACGTATAACATATGTATTTGACGACACAGCCTCCATAAATGCATTGTTACAAATGACAGCATCTTTAGCACGAAATCTTTCTCCTGTAGTTGCTACGATGCCAGAGCATTGATTTGTTGATGAATCAATGGTGAGACCAGCTAATGGAAAACGTAAAAAGTAGGTTCCACCAAAAACAGCACATAAACGGGAAAAACATTGACTCATTTCACCAGTACCATATACTTGATAAAGAAATGGTGAATTACCATAACGTCCTATGGAATCTAAATATCGTTTTGCTTTTATGACACCCTAAATTAAATTTATTATAATGATGAATGAAACATACGAACAACTATACTTCTTTGGTTGTTGCATCGTAATCAACCATAGATATGGAATTAATAATTAAATGACAAAGTGTATCATTTAATTTTTGCTTTTTTAAATAATCAATAAATGGAATGTTTTCTTCTAGAATCAAATAATTGAATTTTTCAACCATGATAAGAAAAAATAATTGAGCTTACCTTCACTTAAATCTTCGATTGCCATCGATGAACAATTACTAATAACTTTCATCAATAAACGCTTATCAATAAGACTAAGATCATTTGAATTAAATATATCCGCTCTTGAACTTGGTACCTAGAAAATAAAACGTGAGCTATCACAATACTCTAAATATTATTTTTCAAATTACATTCTCAAGTTGTCCATTATGTTCAAGTAGAAGACGAGAAACAAGTTTAAATTCACAATATTTGGCCACATTAGATTGAACGAGAAGGTCAATCAGACCACCAGATGAATAGTAGAGCTAAATAAAAAACCGCATTTATTTTAGTATACTTCACTTATTCAATGAAATCATCACATATTTCTGATATAGAACTCATTATCTGAAACTTGACTGTATTTATTACTAAAGGATTCTTGGTTGAAATTGACATTAGTAAATATTATATAAAACCAAAAACAAAAACACAGAGTAATGAATGAATATCTTGATATTGTTTTTATTTTGTTTTTTGTATGAACTAGACATTAAAGAAGTTATCATTGATATCTGATGACAAGCAAACTCAATCATTGAACTCAAGAAATATAAAGTTGACTTGTAGTACTAGAATCGTTGCCATCTGAATGTTCTTTTTTCTCTCTGATCAATTGTAAATTTAATATTTTAAAGTTTAGGTTATGATACCATTCGAATTCAACATTTCTGTTATGTTGTTAGAAATTTGAGACTCATGAAATGGTAGTTTTTTTTTCAACAGACAATCTTGCACCATAGTAAAAAAAAACTATCATTCATACTAACTTTCGGTGCTAAGTCAATATTGAATCTTCTTGATTGTTTTTCCAGTACGTTCAATGTCAACGTTGGTGTTTCGTTTTCAGTTGTCAGTGGTTCTGCATGAGTTTTTCTATGTAGATCATAGCAATTTGAAATATGACTTTTCTTTTCTATGAATATGTTCGTTCTTACTCAATGTTCCACTGAAATTGTATATTACGAAAAACATTGAATGGATTGCCGATGGGCAGAATTGTTTCATTATCATCTTGTGAACTAATGTTTACCTATAAAAGACAGAAAAAAACAACATATTACCTAAATGAATTTGATGTAGAGTTATGCATTTATATACCACTGGATTTTCTTGTACTTCACTCCATTCCATTAATCCTTTCAATGGAAATGATGCCCATTCGGAACCATAATACTCGTTTCTAGATAAAATACAAAATTAAAATAGGTTACTTTTCATGTCAAAATAGTCTATACGTGTCAATGTGAAGAACACTCTTTCCAATGCGAGCACAAGCTGCAGCCACGATGCTCTCAACTACACCTATTTAGAAGAAAAAAAAGTGTTTCTTAAAAATTATTCAACAGAACTACTATTTAATTTATATACCAGTGCCAACAACGATAATATCATAATCATTTGATAACCCTTGGAACATTTTTTCGTCTAAAATAAACTACTATGACCGTTGTTTCAACAGCCAACATCATATATTCCTAATAAGAAATTTCCTTAATGGTTAAATTTGTTTTGCAAATAAAAATTTTGGCTACGTGTCGCCACATTGTTCACTTTATGAATGACTCATATCGTATTCTCGTCCGATTTCATCCGATAGATATTATTGTTCTGTTTTTTTTTCTTCAAATTGATATTATTTCTATAATTTTCAATAGTCAAACATCATGGCAAACGGTCCATCATCCATGGATGTCGATGAATCAGATGAGATTTTGTATGAAATCGATGTTGAACTTCACCGAACCAAACCATCCATATATTTATTTCAATATCCTATTCGATCATATTATCGAAAATATGATGAAGCATCATTTTTAAGTGCAAGGATTAAAGAAAAAAATTCACTCGTAGAAATGGATTTACTTATTGATACAAAATCACGAAATTATTATGGACCAAGAGGAAAACAATTTGCTGATAGTACAAATCAAGAAAGTAGCAATAAATTTTTCAATAGTGATCATATGGATAAACAAGCGATTGCATCATCGAATTCATCGGATGGTAATGGGAAAATTTTCAGTTTTCTTTCAAAAAAAAAAGAAAAAGAAAAGCCTCCACTTCTAAAATTAACACAACCTAGTCAATAGAAATATTGAAATTCGGAAAAAAATTGATGTATCTTGTGGGCATAATTTTGTGGTTTTTGGGATCAATTTTTATCGTAGTTCATCATATACACCACTTATGGCTATATTCTGTCAGCTAATATGAGCACAGTTACAATTCATTGCCGAGTACGTTCATTATTCTTGGACGAAATATTTTACAAACCTCTTAAAGTTATTTTTTATCATGATGTTTTCTTTGAGTAAACATCATTTAATAGGATAAAAATGATGCAGATTGAAATAGCTATTACTCTTACACAAGTCTAATGGGTTATTCACCGCAAGCTGAAATTTAACGCTTGAACATTTCTTGCAACAATTTTCACATACGTAGTACATTGACCATTAATTAGGATTCTAGTACACTAACTATTCGATGAAATTTCGTTGTTTTCATAAAACAAACATACAATGTTTGCTTTTTCGTATTAGTCTTGTTATAAATTCAAAGAATTTGTGAACATCAATCATCAATATATCAATAAAACAAAAGGAAAAGCTCAACGAATGTAAGTTGTATAACTAATTGTGTAAATTAGTTAGTATCGTTTTCGTTGAGATAATCCTAGTTATAAAACTTAACAAAAAAAAACAAATATTTTTCGGTATAAATCTATTGATTCATTTAGAAGAACAAAATATCAATCCTACCACTATTTTAGTCTTATCATAGATTAGAAACAGTGACAACATCTGAAACATTCCAAAGAAAATCGATTCTCGACAGATAGACGTTGCTATGTCGAAAACTAGCATTTTCTATTTTCCCATAACTTAAAGTTAAATGATACGGAAATTGTTCTAACTGTTCTCTGTATCAGTAAGCCAAGATTACAAATATGTTATCATGATACTCGTAAATCGATTAGATTTCAACGATTATTCATAATTTTAATTGAAAATCGATGTATTAGAGGAAGAATTGTCCTCGTCACTACAAAGCAGAATTAGAGAAATCTTGTATTTTTGATGAAATCTTTCCATAGATTCTTATTTTAAATACACCTGCATTGCTAACTTCTAATTGTGACTTTCCACAGAATGAGATATGAGCAAAAGCTGATAATATTCTTCTGTAACAGATAAAAGAAAGTTTATTATTCGATTGAGTTGCTACGTTCAAGTCAACTGAAATTCTTTTAGCTACTATTAAACTACAATTTGGATGCGATGATTTTTTAGTAATTCGAACGTAAAACATAAAGTATTGAAAATTATCAAAGAAATTCATAGTTTGGTTTTTTGAATCAAACTATGAACTATAGAAAGTCAGTAGAAGAACTTTTGTTTACAAAGACAAAGTAGTTTGTTGTAATTCTCAAGTCGAACGGCGATAATTTTCAATAATATGTACATATCGATTTGATTTTTCTTTTCTAGGTGATCGTTATTTCGTTGGTTTATTTGATAGTATAACTCGTCATTTAGTTCTTTGTCCATTAAAATCGTTTCTGCAGTTTCGACCGCAATTCAACTATCTCGATACGACACCATCGTCAACGCAAACGAAAGACGCAAATTTAATCGATGATGATCCGATGAACGCCAGTGATGGCGATCAATCAGGCAGTGAAACTGAAGAAAATAAACCAGAACCTATCGGAAGTTTAGTAACAATGAAATTCGAAAAAAAAGAAAGTGAATATCATAAAAAGAAACATTTACAATCATATAATTATTATCGGCAAGCACGTGATAATGAACGTTGGCAAGATCTTGTTTGTATCATGGACGCGCATTCATTAGATGCACAACGTATTCGTCAACAATTTATAACATATAACAATCAATCTCAAGCAGCGAATGAAAACAACTAACATTTAATTCTGTTTTGTTTTGTGATAATTTTTTCTTTCACCTGCTTTTTTTTTCTATGCGATACAACGGTGATATCTATGTCATTGTTTGACGTGAATTTTCTTTTATTCTAGATGGAAAATTCTTTAGATGTACCCAACGAACTTTCTTTATCGAATTCTATGCTAAAAGACCGGCCAGTACCTCTTGCTAGAACCCAACTAAACCCAACAAGTAAAGCACCTTTGACTATCGATCTTGATCATTCCATATCACTTGAGGGTAAATCATCATACACATTTATACATGTATGTAGTAACAAAATAAAATATTTGCACACATAAAGAAAATCAAGTTTTATCTAGAATTTTATTGACTTTGAGAAACTGAAATAAATACTTGATAGTATTAACTTTCATTTTCATTCTCATGTTCGTCATTGAAATCTATACTTTATTTTAATAAGACAGAGCACATGAATTAAGAAGGAAGCACCGACGTAAAAAAGGAAAGCCCTATTAAATGTATATTAATATTCTACGTTTTCAATGCCAAGGACACTTCTAGAGGGCCACATCGGTCCTCACAGTTTAAGAATGGAACGAGTAAGTATGAAACAGATTGCACAAGTCGAAAATGAATTTTACATAAATCTCCATAAGAAATCATTAATCTTATCTTGAAACTTCCCCTCTAGACATTCACTTTGGCTTCAATATATTATATGATTCCTATGACATATTTTAGTTCGAGGACTTTTCTATTCGTCATTGTACGACTTGATTGATTTAATGATGAAATAGAGACGTATAATACAAGTTTAGACACGTTTACACGTCGATTTCAAGAGTCTTAGTTTATTGTTAATGCAATTTCGTAGTCCTAAAAATTGAAATAATCATACAACCAATCTATGTACGAGAAGTAATTTCTCATCGACTTTAATCTGTCTGTAAAATAAATTTGAAGACACATTTTTCAGACATCAATCACTGTTTTGAAATTCTATTGTGTTTACATGTGCTACGGTTTCTTCTATTTTTAATTGATTAATTCAAAGAGAATCATCAACAAAATGTATCGATTGTTTACCATCGAAAAGTGTTCAACAATGCAATATATGAAATTTGTAGAGATAGAAAAAAAAAAGTTTTCTTACCATGACGAGAATGACTATTTGCTCCTATCTTCATTCGAGATATCGTAATTAACAAGAGTCTCAACTGATCTATACATTAGAATTTTTCGATTAGATTCACATGCAGACGAATATCCAGATCAGATTTCAAGTAAACAGCTGTCATCGAACAAATCAAATCATAATTCTCCTGCAGTTGTATTTCGCGAAAAAAAATCTTATGCATCCAATAGAAACAATATTTTAATATATTTAACACATGACAATAATAATTATACTGATAAAAATGGTTCAAATTCATCGAATCTATCCGATAGAATTCCTCTCAATGTGCCTTTCTCCGTATATGATGATGATTCCAATTCTTTCCAGTCTTCAGAACAAACAACACTGCAGGTAAATAAAATCTCAATAACTTTGTTTTTTTGTCAAAAGGTAAAAAGAAAAAAATAAATGCTTGTACATCGTTTTCTTCCATTATAGGAATGAAAAAAGGAAAAAGAGAAGTAATGCTGTGTTTTTTTCTTTAATAACTATTTTGTATTTCATGTAAAAGTAAAATGATTATAATTAGTTAATTTGAGCTTCTTCAGTCTAGTTAGGTTATATTACTAAGATAAATAATAACACCAATTTTATTGACAAAATCGTTTTAGTCAAATGACGAAAGTAATTTATTGATTTCAAATACGAATCAAACGAAAAATCAATTAGCGATCGGTGAAGAAATGAACAACAGGTAAATATTCAAAAATTCGTTAGAGTTTCGCTTGCCATTGATGTAGAGAATAAAACACAATTTTTTCTTTTCAAGTCCTACATCAGAACACATGGATACGAAGCGTCATTCAGTTTCAACTTTGATTGATTATTTTTCAAATACATCGGTACAAAACGACGACGATGATGACGATGATGATTCCATTGTACCAAGTAAAGAAATCAATGGAGGATTTAAAAATAACGCTTTGATAACACGTTTAAAATAGAAAAAAAAGAGAAGACTAGTTATTCTATGACGTTGCCAGATAGTGAACTTTCATCTTTTTTTCCTATGATGCATTAAGGTCAAACAACAGCTTATCTCGATAGAATACGGGAAAATTTGAGTAACTGTCGATGTGCTGACTGTGATGCAGAGTATCCAACGATTGCCATCATATCTTGGCTTTTGGTCATTTGCAAAAAGTGTGCTGGTGTGTTGATATTGACTTTTTTTTTCTTCGATTTATTTTAAAATGTATTTGTTCATTTATAATAGCTATTCATCATCGTTTCACCTCCAATTTTCTTCGTCTTCAGTCATTGATTACTACGACATGTGATTCGGATTTAATCGATCTACTACATGATTATGGTAATCGTATTTCGAATGGTTTATTAGAAAATGATTCGTCGAAAAGTTCAAAACCAAATCAAAATTCATCGGAATTCGAACGAAAACAATACATAAGACAAAAATATATCGAAAAAATTTATCTTCAACCATATGACTCTAGTCAACATAGTTATACAAAAGATCAACTTAATAGAATCTTGTATGAAAATGTTGAAATAACAGATTATAAGAAAACGATACACTTAATTATGTTAGGAGCTGACCCAGATTATTCAGAAAAAAACTTTACTGTTGCCGATCATGCTCAACGATATCAACAAGTGAAACAAATGAAAATTATTTTAGCAAATGGAGGTAAAAAGAAAACCTTTTGTTTTCGATAAAACAATTGCAAATGTTAACTGTAAAATACAACGGCTATTCGATTCATATAAAAAAAGAATAGATAAAAGTTTCAAGTGAGACACTACTGAATATACAGACTGTTCAAATCGATGAATCACTACTCACACGATGCCTATAGAAAATAATGAGTAGGAACGATAAATTGAATAAAACTAATAAAATCACAACAGCAGCTGTATTTTTTCTTCGATCATAATGTTTTGAAGACAAGCAATATGATTTAGATAATGGGTAATTTTATTGATTTGCTCTATGATTTGAAGTACGCCATTAGAACAGATTCAATGTCGTCGGCATACTTGAAAAAATGTTTCAATTTCGAACAATGACATATTCTGAAACGTAGTCATGCGATTGATAACTATTGGAGGGCTCCCCGTTTACGATAGTCAATACTGACTCTGTCGGATTTTTAAATTCTTTCTTGAACAGAAGGACATTTTCATAAGAATACTACTCGTAGAGAATAAGAATATAAGACAACGGGTTGTATAATGTTCGTTTTAAGTTCTAAGAGGATGATACTATCATAAGTAGTTCTTTTATTCCACACATTCTATTGAATAGAATTTAAAGATGTGTAATTTTATTCGTTGATGATGTTAAGACACAGGACGAGAAACTTGATTTTATTGTGTGTTCATTGACGCATCTGGTAAATTCAATAGAGTCATTTTAAGACTGGAATCATGAATTCTGTAGACAAGCTCTACAGATGGTTCGCTTAGATTATGACTATGTTTCTTGACAAGAAAAAGAGACTCAATTAAGTTTTTTTTTGATGAATCACGATAGAATATTTTTAAAAATACTCTTCTAAAATAACTGAAGAGTTGTAGAAAAAATATTGAGCGATAAAGATTCTTCACTAGAATCTTTGAATAAAAACAAAATTATACTATCCGGATTTCTTGAAAATCAAATTTTAAATAGAAATCGTTTTGCTTTAAATTATATCATTCAAGATGTGTTGTGTATGCTTGCATTAATCCTGAGATTTTTCGCATCTTTGATTCATGTGCTTTGTGAGATACTCATTGATTAGTTTCTAATCAACGATGAGCTCAATAGTCGTATCGAGAAATATGGATCTAATAAACGAAGAAAATTCAGTTCTAAAAATTGTTCTATCTTATTTACACATGTTTCAGCTATCTATAAATATGATTGCTTAAAATGTAGTTTTTTGTCTAGGTTTATCTGAATACGACTTAATGAAAACAAAGTTCGATGATATAATTGAAACAATGGTTTATTTATCGAATAAACATGGAATTCTTAAAGAAGTTCTGACACGCTTCGTAAATGATCGTCTCAATGTTTATTCTCCTACTCATAATATGAATAAACCTCATCGATGTATACATGACATCGACTTGAATAATGTACTTGCTATGTTCAATCAAACAGTTAATGCTGTTACACTGAAATGTCGTCTAACAAATGCACCAGTAATCAATGCCAGTAGTCAATGTACGCTTATCGTTGATGATCAAACGTCATTGAACGAATATGTATGGATTTTTCCCAATGATCTCGAACGATCTTTATGGATACGTGAAATAATCAAACGACAACATCGTCTTAATCAATTGATTTATTCAGATTTTATTTTATTAATGAAATTGAATATTCAAGAAGGAATCAATGCTGAAAAACAACAAGTCATAGCGGTGATTTATACAGGACGATTTGTCATTTGTTCGGATACGATATACGATGAAGTTGATTTAAGAAAGTATTCTAGTTTAAGTAAATAAGTTTTATGATCTCTTGTTTGTCTTTTATTATTCATTCATTCGTTTTACTTTTATTTAGCTTATCAAAAAACGAAGGAATTCTTAGGCGTTGTTCTTTGTCTTGTTTCAAACCGTTTTCTTTATTTATCATCGCCTATTGTGAAATTAATCGATCTATTATATACAAGTCTTCGTCAAGCAATCAAAGTTGAATCATTAACAAATTTAAATAAACAAATATTGACATCACAAAATATACCAGTTATTATTGAAAGATTTACAAAATTTCTTTTTGAAAATGGTCTATTAACATTAGGTAAAACATTTTTCCGAACATCATACAAATGTATTGTTTGAAAGAAAAAGAAGTTAGAATGATGAAAAATATCTTGAATGGCTTTTACTTGTTGTTACAATGTATTCGGTAGTCAGATCAATTGTTTATAATAGAAGATTGACGAGAGGCAGAGTTCGCTCGTGTTCTATGAAGATATACTAATGGTGAATGTATTGAATTCTAAACTGTCGAGTAGTAATAATAAACATGAAAATGAATTTTGCAAAAAAAATGTATTTTATTTTTGATATCACAGGAATATGGAATTTATTTAAGAAATCATATATCTTGGAAGAGTTAAGTAACTCAATATTTAGATTAACTTAGAGGTAGCACATTTGCTTTTTTACATTTAGGTAACTACAGCAGAGTAACTATAATATTTACTTAGTTAGCAATTACCTTTAAAAAGTAATTGAAATAGTTATGACATTCCTAGTAAAATAAAAGTAAAGTACTATTCTTGGTTAGATATGAGGAAAGTCAGACTTTTTTGAAATTAGAGTTGGTGTCAGGTATTTTTAGAATCGCATGGCAATCATCAAATCTGAGAGATTTATCGATATTTATTTTTTTTCGTTTCATACAGATACATCAAAAGTATTATCTATTAACGGTATTTTTGAACTAATTATCTTCTGAAGCACGATCCGAACAGGGGTGTTAAATTCGGAATGAATAAAAATTTGAACTGATCATCTGCTTGCCTGGCAGTGAAAGAGATCTTAACTAATGATTTAATCAGTAGTTAATTAATTAATTTACTGAGAAAGTAATGAACTGGTCTATATTTAGTTAGTATTTATTAAGTAAATCATTAATAAACCATCGCTGATCATGATAGACAGTTGCCAGTGACTGTCAGAAATGATTTATAATTAACATCTAATTGAAAAATATATATGAATGAAGCATTTCGTTTTGAAGTATTATGAAAATATTAATAACCAAATACGTTTAAATGAATACAAAAAAGAAAGATCAGTTTTTAGGAGATGAAGGACACTGAATATATTGTGTTTCACATTCTTATCCAGCATGGATTGTGCTAATAACTATTTTTCTATGAGAATACTTCGGATTCCAACATTTTTTTAAAGTTGTCATCAGAATCATTCATCCTTATTCCTTTCATCAACATTGACGACATTGAAAATTTTTTCTGCCCGTAGAAATACTATTTTCATGATTGTTCGATCGATTAAATTGAAAATTCAATCATCGCAGAACAATACGATTTTATACTATACGCAGAAGAGCTGTGTCGAATGAATATTCTACGTTCGCACAAGTCCAGTGACTATACATATAACGTGACTAGCCAGTATTGAGAAAATGTATACTTATTCAACTCTGTTCGTTTTATGTAATCATCAATTGTAGAGAGAATCATTATTCTTGAAGATATTGTGAGATTTAGTTATTTCTCTTATGACTTAGTACGATGAGTGGATGACTCTTTGAGTTCTTCATGTTGGTTCAAGAATTCTTTCTTATTCTAAGTAATGAACATGATGTTCTTGTCACGTAAACGATTAGAAGTGGTAAAAGCAATTACGTAGTTATGTTCCGAGAGACTATGTATGTTCGATCAAAACATTTCATTGAGTGATTCAAATAATGAATTCTTGAAGTGGAAGCTTAATTGTACATTCCTAAATTGACTGAGACTTGATGATACATACACGAATGAAAGAGTAAGCAATTTGCTGACCTATACTACATTCGTTTTGATTCTTTTTCAGCAAATTACCGTTAGTTTGAAAAATGTATGAAGCATATTAGAGAATTTATTTGATTTTGAAACAGCGAAATAAAAAAATCTTAGAAACTAGAACGTTTAATGATTTATCAGTGGTTATGATTGAATATTCAGCAGTCAATAGTTAAAACAAAAACAAATTCATCACATTGTAAAACTCCATAGAATCAAAATCTTGCAAATTTTAGGTATTTATCGTCAAGCAGGCCAGGAGAGTAAAATAAAACAATTATTAGATGAATGCCTCGAAGATCCATTCAATACTTCATTGACACGGGAAAATTATACGGAACATGATGTTGCTAATGCTCTGAAACGTTTTCTTCGTCATTTGGAGGTACCATTACTTGGTACACGTCAAAATTATTCTGCATGGTTACGTTCAACCGTTGATGATACGATGACAATTGAACAACTTATTCAATATTATCGTGCATTACTTAAAGATTTGAAACAACATTTACCAATACATTATTCAACATTACGAGCCATGCTAATGCATGTCAACGCTGTGGCTATGTTATCCGAAATTAATGGAATGACTTTACCGAATCTTATTTCAACATTTACACCGTGTCTCATATCACAAGCAATAGCATTAACGACGAATTCTAATTATGGCATGAATGATAATTGTAAAAAATCAATAGATGATATGGATGTAACACAATCCGGAAATCAAAACTTCTCAAGTCAACAAAATTTGTTGGATCTGACGACTAATTCACCGTTAACAAAACAAAAACGAAATCGATCTTTTACTTGTAAGGATGATCACTTTTTTTTATTTCTTAGAATGTTGAATTCTAGACTAAAATAAAATTCAGTAGAAGACTTCAGACAATATGCACCTGTTTTTTTTGCCGCATTGAGCAACTGTTACTTGGCTAGTCTAAAAATTATTAGTTAAATTTAATTGAAAAGAGAGAATGGCAATTTTCTGACCATAAAATATTATAAATGCATTTGCTAATGTTCGAAGTTTTTTTTCGGTATAAAAAGTTATTCTATACCTATGCATGAATCATGTGAGGATTTTATGGCTTCGAAGCTACACAATGTCTCTATCGAGATTAATTCAAAGATTTAGTTGAAATGATTTTTTCTATTTATAGCTTCGCGTGATTCATTAACATCAGTTTCAACATTATCACAATATCCGTTACCATTAGCCTATGTTCATGTTGCTCCATCAATACAAGCAGATTTAAAAATACTGACTAATCTTTGTCGATATTATCAAGAACTGTTTGATATCAGTGATGATGAGTTCGAACATGAAAAAACATGTATAGAAACCTTAATATCAATGCGTAATAATCCATCTATTCCACGTAAATTAGAAGGCGCAATAATCTCTGTTTATTTCGAATCTCGTGCTGATGAATTTAATGGTTATGCTATGTATATTTTTGAAAAAGAAACAACAGCTGATATAATTATTGATAAATTTTTGAAACAAATCAGTAAAATTGATTGTTTGTTTTGGGCTCTGTTCGAAGTAATTATTGATCAAAATCTTGAACGACCAATGTATTCATGTGAAAATATATCCGAAGTTCTACATCGTTATCGAAAATACTTATCACATGATTTAAATCAACGAGCAACATTCGTTGTTAAACTAAATTATCTTCAATTTGAAAAAGAACGTCTACAAAAACGACAGCATACATTCAATAAGGAATCAGCTCAATGCGAATATTTCGATTCGTTGAATGACAGATGGATACCATGTTTATGGATATTTGAAAGAGCAGTTGTAAGTTTTTTCAATTAAGAGTATGCCATGAAGATGTACTATAGATGAGTAGTTCATAGGTTCTGAGTAATTTGGTTTCCCAAGCTCTCATTGTGTCAGTCTCTTGAACTGTCAAAATGTCAATCGCAGGCTATTATTCATTCTTTTCAGATCATATAATGCTGATTAAAAATTTCAAAAGGTTCTATTCTATGTTACATAAGTAACCGTCTAAGAGTAACTAGTTCTATTGTGAGTACATGAGATTACTAAGTACGATTGATTACTTAAATAATAAGATATGAAGTCTCAGTAGAGGGTAAAAAGAATTTTATTTTATAGATTAACATCATAGAATAGATGCATGCTAGAAAGTCTTATCTATTCGGCACGAACGTCAATTATACTAAAGAAATATCTCTAATACATGAAGAATACTCGCATATTTCATTCTAGTCTCAAAAACAAATGTCTAATGACATAAGACACTTGTCAAAAGTGACGCATTATGCATACTGAAGTATCCTTATGAGATTAGTATCAAATAATAATAGGCTAAAGTTTTCATTGGTTGAACACATTAGTCTTAGGCGTAGAAGCAAGAGAGTATTTCTCAATATTGTGCCTGGTAAGTCTTAAGACAAAATCCTCTTTAGTTTAACTTAGGAGATATGCAGTAAGAATTCATTTTCATGATTTAGAAAAAGGCATTTATATACAATACAACCTTTCATGTCATAGATGGAGAAACGAAGATGAACTATCGGATCTAATGTTTCGATTAATTTTTATATCATGCTATTCAATATTTACACTTGATGCTCTCGAATCGCTTTGTAATAATCATTGAATTGCAAGTGACGCGTTATTTTCATTAAAAAGAATCAAACTAATCAAAGAAAGAAAAGAGGATCAAAGGTGCATGTAACTTTAGAACACCCATTACGTAAATTTAAAAAAGAACAGATGTCATCGAAATGTTGCATAGTTGTCATACGTCACGTTTTACAAGCGAAAAACTAATGTTGGAAAAAGTCCTCGTGACAGTACTATTGTACTTTCTCATATAAACCATTGTAAAATTGTATACAAAAAGAAAAATTATATCCGTTTAATCATGGTTGAAATCGACGACAATTGAAATTTTTCTGTTTCCTTGTTATGTTTTTCAATTAGCTCAACATCTATCGAACTTCCACTAGTATTAATGATAGAGGGATAAAAGTCAAATCAACTGTTCATCAACAAGATTTCAGTGCAAGTTCGTCATTGGATTCACAGTCATTAATTCATTCATGGTCAGTCGAAGATATTTATCTTTATATTGGAGCTGATTATCGTTTTGTTAATCCATTTGAAATGAATGAATATCGAGTACTATCGATATTACCTCCGGATGGGAATGAAACCAATCTCAATGAATCAGCATTTGGTATAGCATTTCGTTTTCCTGATCGTAATCAAATGTTTTCATGGTATCTTGAACTCGTTCATATCAATGGACATGATCAATGGACTCGTCGAGCACCACGTACATTGCCGGATGGCATCAATTATTTACCACTACAAAATTATCATACATCATCATCATCATCATCATCAATAGCAACAACAAGAAAACCAGATTTATTGAAAAATAAATTTTTCGACAAAGGACTTCATGTTGCTGCGAGCATTTGTAAACATTTACGACGATGAATTATCTCATGGTATCATCAGAATAATGCACTTTTTTTCGATCTCCTTTTTCTTAAAAATATTAATCTCATCGATATAGTCTGCTATTGTTTTGAAATACATTTTCTTGTCTTCTAAAAAATACATTCCAATACATATTTCTTTTTTCTAAATTAGATGTAAATAAATGAAATTCTTCTAGTATTAATAATGTATCTAGTATTTTACACTAAAATAGTCATGTTATGTCAACAATGTAACTTTAACAAACTACAAGTTAGTATGAAATCGTGTGCATACGTTCAAGGTTATTATTGGTTGTGGATTTTTCTTCCTCTCTCTTTTGGTACGTCGTTGTGTAACGATATTTATATACCAAGTACAAAACTCTTATGTAATAGGTATCTTTTAGTCCATTCGTTGTTCTTCTAATTACGATAAAAGTTACTTTGGCATATTGATTCCAAAGGAAATTCTCTGCTTTATTCTATCAAGTAATCTACGAACATTATTTTCAGCGTACTTTTCAACCATATATAATTAAAAGTATGACGTTTCTTGTTTTAATTAAAACTTGTGACAACTTCAATAATTATGATTTCTTTAACATAATTTTTGACATTTTGTCTATAAGATGAAAATGACTAGATTATTCAAATTTACATTTGCAATGAATTTATGACTTCCAAGAAAAACGAGTTATATAATCATATTGTGGGTTACAGTAAATATATGTCATGTCGTAATCATTCGAACAAGGACATAGAACGAGAGAGGGTAACGAGAGCAAACTATAGGAATAAAGCATGTCAGTGAAAATGAGAGAGAACAGAAGAGAAGAAATGAAAGAACGAGTAAATAGAGACAGTGCTCACGTAATCAGTTGTTTCTTGTGCAGCGTTGATTTCTTCTATTTCCAGAATATTTTATAGCTATTTAACCAAGAAACATTTCAATAATAATTCATATTATCTGTATTCAAATGTTTATCTTCTTTCAGTTCAAGCAACAATGTCATCTTATCAAAATTATACAGTGCATAAAAAATCTCAACTACGACATCATCGACAAAAATTGAAACTAAATCAGCGCAGAAAACTTTTATCTCAAATTAAACAAACCTTATCCACTAGTCATTCTCATTCATTTAAACTAAATCTTCAACGATCTCGTACATATTTCTTAAATAGAACAATAACTGAACTCGAAGAAATTTGTCGACAAATAGCTATTAGAAAGATGTCCACGTCAATGCCATCAGCAACAAGTTGTCCGTTAATATGTATATTTTGCGAAAATTTAATCTATGAACCAATAACACTCTATTGTGGTCATACATATTGTGAACGATGTATAAATGATAAAGAACTTTCGTCAATATCAATAAATTGTTTACGTTGTTCAAAAAATATTCAAGAACAAACAGAATCTCCAATTTTACATGCAAGAGAAAAATTCTATACTAAAAATCATTTTCTTAAACAAATTCTTGAACGTATGGAACCATTAAGATTTAAATGTGAAAATATTTTACTATGCCGTCAAGCACACAATCAATATGAAAATAATAATTATCAACAAGCAATAGATATTTATTCTGATATATTGAATAAATGTAAGAAATTCTTATTTATCGAATAGTCATATGAATCGTTGAGTATAACTTTGTTTTTCTACTTTGTCTTTTCAAGATGACGATGATCATATTGCATTACATGGTCGAGCTGAAGCTTATGCAAGTGCAAAGGAATTCGATAAAGCTCTCAATGATATTGAAAGAGTTATATGGTTAAAACCATATTGGGCGAAAGTAGGAAATCATGTTTGTCTGTTGAAGGGAAACCGTTGTTTTTGTTTTCTTTTCCTATATCTATTTAGGGTTATTATTGTCGAAGCGAAATCTTATTCGAAATGAAACGTTCTACAGCTGCATTGTTATCATCATTACAAGGACTTTCAATCGATCCTGAAAATCATACGGGCAAACAAATTATGGCTCGAGTCGGTTATGAAATTGGATTTGACTATTTTTTATTTTTTCATTTTATTTAAGCATCTTCGCGCCGTTCTACAGAATACTGATAATAAAGAAACTATAATAACAACTGAAGCTGACGTCGACAAACTTCTACCGATCGATGACAAGATTGAGCACCGAATCACGTCAGGTGAGATCAATTTCGATTATGATTATTTATGCTTAAGATAGAATGAACTCTTTTAAGAGGAAAACAGTTCAATGAACGAGTACACAAAAAAGAGATATAATTAATAATTGATGAGTAGTTGCTGAATGCAATGTGAGTTATTACATAATACATCTAAGTAATAGAGTTTATCCATTAGATCTAAATATGAAATATTAATTAGTTGTACGTTGAGCAATTATGATTAATGAAAAAATAATCTTAACTGATAATAAATTCATAATTACGTAAGTTGTTAATGATAAATGTTTTCTTTGTCAAATTAAATGAAATGGTTATTCTTGTTGAAGAAAAAGAAATGCTTTTGTTATAATTCATTCATACGAAGAATGATCTATTCTCACTTGACTCGACTAAAATAGTTTGAATAAAATAGGAGCATATAATCTATGTGTCTCCTATTGCATCTTTCGATGAATGAAAATCCTATAATTGAAATAAACTTTGTTGTCTATCTTTTATTTCATTATGCTGTTGTTATACTTCTAGGTATATCGGATATTAAATTACTTATGTGTCAATCAGCATGTAAGTTCATGATGATATTGGTATAGGTTTTTGAATTTAAATCGACATATCTTTTATTGATTATAAACATAGCACCAACATCGTGTCTTTGCACGTTATTTGACTCTAAATATTTACGTGCAAGAGATTTTGAATGTTCTATATGTGTCAAGTATGATATATTGAATGAAAAATTATTTTACAGCTTTGTCAATAGAATAGATGTGTTTTGTTTTTAGTTTACTCTGGATTCCAGTGACAACCCCATGTGGACATGTTTTTTGTCGCGAATGCCTTATACGTTCAATAGATAACACACAAGTTCAATGTCCTATGTGTAAAAATTCTTTGGAGGAAGTAAGCTAGATCTTTCTATTGATTGATTTCTTCTTTTGTTCTTCACGTTCCTTCAGTACAAGACAATAATTCTTTTGTAAAAGAGTTATTATTTGGCTTCTCATGCGAAAATAATTTAATCTTAGAAGCGAATAAATCTATATTGACATGATTCGCATATTCTTTCGTAACTGCAAGAATGCAGCCATTTTTTAAATGTACTTGTAAAGCACTTGAAAGCTTGTCGTTCGGCAATGCATTATTTAGAAGTATTTATCGAATAAAGTCTGTCTTGGCTCGAATCGAGGAACAAACTATGCAGATGTGGATTCTGACATTCATATGATTATATTTCACTGTAGGCATATAGAACGAGTTATGAAAGACGTAGTTATCGGGAATGACATAATTGCATTTAATGTTAATTTCACTTTTATTACATTTTTCACAGCTAGCCGTTATCTTATCAGTATGCAGTCTGAAACGTATACCACATCAATTATTAGTTAAACCATGGCTTGTCACTAGTATGACAAGATCGATTTACAATATTGCATAGAGGATTTCAATAGACATTTACAATCAATAAAAGAAAACATTCTATCGAAGACATTTTACTCTATCACAACCGTACTTAGAAGGAAATTTATTTCATTGAATCATTGTGTAAAATATTACTTTTACGCGCAGAATCATTTTTCAGTACCCTTAAAAGTAGAGTGTTTGACGTATTTCCATTTGAAATAGAGCTACTTTTTGGTTTTCTGTAGGGAACGAGCCTTTTCAATCTCAACTTATTTTTATTATTGATGTACTTAAAAACCCGATGACGAAGCTTTCTGAAAGAAAAACAAAATCACATTAATTTATATGGTTGATTTATTCACTGAAGAATTGTAACATTTAAAAAAAAATCTGTCCACAAATACAAGCACTGTCATAAAAACATGCATGCGGGAACTCGATAATTCAGTCAAAGCTTCTTTTTCTTGGCATACTAGTTTATAGATAAATGCGAAAATCTTACTATTATGTAATAATAAAAAAAGATTCATCTAGAATCTTGCCCATTAGTGTTTCTAATCAAACATTCAAACCGTATATGCCATCGGGTGAATTCATTGTCTTATAGATAAATGTTTTAGATGCTTTATTCTTAGAAATACTTAAAATAGACATTGAATGAATCAAAAGTGTGTTCTACAAATGATTTATTTTATACACAGTATCATGTTGAATTCAACATTCTTCGTACTATTGTCTGAATTGATAATAATTGATTTGATTCAAATTCGAAATTATCCATTGCTACCATTGACAAGGTATCATTTCCATAGAAGAGATTGAGAAAAACTGCAGCTTTCAATTACGTATTGCAAACAGCTGCTCTTAGTTTTTATGAAACATGTTCACATGAATATAACATGATTGCATAATACATCAATAAAGTGCATTTTTGTTTTATCTACTCACTAACCCAAACCCCGATTTTTTCATATAACACAACTAAGTACATTCGTGATCTACATCATAATTGTAATAATACTAGAATAATTATTTTCTATATTACTTCTTTGAAATAGATTAGCTTTAATGAAAAAAAAAACCCGCTTTCACATCTGTCATCATTATAATTTAAAATAGTACTTTTCATAATAATGATGTAAGTTTTAGAAGAGAAAATCAGTTAATAAATATCCAATAACTTTGATAATATTATGATTACATTTTTTGAAGACAAATATTTTAGCCAATCAATGATAAGGAGAAAGGAATTTTCTATAAGCTGCTTAGCTTCTTCCAAATTCAACCGAATATTCAAGAACTATTTCTATTTGATAGTTTCAAATTACTAAATAGATTTTGCGTGAATAGATGAAAAGTCGCTTAATTTATTTTATTGTTCTGTATTTAGTTTTTTCCAATGTTAATACAGTCACATGCGAATAAAACCGAAATCATATCAAAACTGATTGAAACTTATTTTCCTGATGAATTCGAAGAACGTAGACAATTATTTGAACAAGAAAATATTGAAGGGTATACGAAATCAAGTTTTTAATTAAAAAAATAATAATCGATTTGAAAAAATATTATTCACTTGTAGAGCATTGATTCCACGATCGCCAGCCAGCAATCCTGAATCCAATGTCTTTGAAATTCCCATATTTGTGTGTGTACTAGCATTACCCTACTGTACATGTCCATTGCATGTATTTGAACCACGTTATCGTTTAATGATGCGTCGAACCATAGAAACTCAATCGCGTTCATTCGGCATGTGCAAATATGATACAGAAACAGAGTAAGAACGATGCTAAGAGAGAATTTTTCGTGGAAATACTAATTATTATGTTCATTTTTATTTACATAGCACATTTGCTGATTATGGTACATTACTATACATTCGTGATTTTGTATATACACGCGACGGTCGTTCAATAGTTGATAGCATAGGTCAACGACGGTTTCGTGTTGTTAGTCGTGGAACGCGAGATGAATATTCCACAGCGTGTGTTCAATTGATTCAAGATGATTCAATTAATGATGAAGAATTCAATGGTTTGTTGAAAAAATTTTCTATTTAAATTATCGATTGTTTTCAATTTTTTCTGTTAGATTTGTATCAACGTAATCGAAATACTTATGATCGTGTACGTCAGTGGTATGATCAACTCGATGCATATCGAAGAACATTAATTACTCGTCAATTAGAGGGTTATCCACTGTGTGATGATTTGATTCGAGAATCAAGTAAATAATTTAAATTATAATTAATATCGAAATTGAAAGGCAAAGATAAACAGAGTTAACTAAACATATGAATTCTGCACTTGTTTGTAAGAGAATATTCATCAAAAGTGCTATACCGATAATCAATCAGTTTCACATTCATAGATAAAAAATAATAAACTCGGAATCAGACTGAGTCAGTTTATGATTATTAGAAACTTCATTAGATTTTTATATATTTTTAAGATGCTCACTATTTGGTAAGAGTTCTTCGAGATGATTGAACATACGGAGTACCTTGTAATGGAAAAAAAATTTTTTTTTTCTCTAGTCTAAGACAAGAAGGTCTAAGGACAATCGGAAATGTTACACACACATTAGAATCATCATTTGCACATATTACATATGTTGGCGATGGTAAGAACTTATTAGGTTCTGCATTTTCTCATCTCGGATTCGAATGAAGATCATGAGATCGTAATTTAACGGAAGGTGCATAAAAAACCTACTATCATAGAAGCATCAGTTTTTCTTTTATAAGCGGTATGTTTCAAGCATTGTCATCCGGTTTAAATGTCTGACTGTTGAATCCTGCTTGATCTATAATGGATTCCATCTGTCTGTTTGAAATGAAGACTATGATAAAAGAGTCCAAAGAAATCCCTCAGCTAGCTAATAGATTACTTATAATTCATTGTTGTTCCACAAGACAGTTGTTGATCTATTGCAAATATTTCATTATTTGAATATTTTCATGTAGAAATAAATTTTATGATTTTATTTATTACTAGCTGATGGACCTAGTTGGGCCTGGATAATGTTAAATTTATTACCGATCGAACCCGATCTTCAATATAGAGCATTGATTTCAAAATCATTTCATATCCGCTTACAAATTATTAATGATACTATGGACTTTTTACTCAACTATGGTCATCAACATCATCAACCGATGATTGATTCTATGAATGATGAATCATAGATAATACGGATCGAAAACAAATATGACTACGATAAATATCCGGTGTTTCGTTTCCAACTAACGAACATGAAATGACATTTAAGAAAGTTGTTGGTTTCTTCATTTGTATTTTTGTTATTTTATCATATATAATTTATTTTTATTTCGATAACTACTCTATACAACTATCAAAATAAAATACGCAAAAGCTTGTTTTTGTTGATTCGATCAGTGATTACAATTTCAAGTTTAGATCACAACTGCTCTATTCATTCGAACGTATTCAAAATCAACGTATAGACTTATTGTCATGCACAAAATATCTGATGTCTTTAGAAACTCAACAAAACGAAATATGACGCTTCAGTTATCAATGCACAATGTACAAAATAACTAAAATATAATTTCTGTGAAATTTCAAAATGTGCAATTTTCTGATATTGATTGACATAAGAACATGTATTCATAGATTTCATAATGGTAGAACGCTTCAATATGGAATGTTGTTCGATTTATTCTTTTATGTAAAGCGTACGGAATGATTTGTTTACAAATAAAACCAAAGATTCATGCCCATGAATAAAATTTCGTAGTTGTTTAACCTCTTGTAAGTACAAATAATGTAGATCATCATGATGTAGATGTGGATGAAAATTATTTTTTATTTGATGTTATTTTTCTAAAGTTCATTGCCCGATTTCCCACGAGCATGCTAGAAAGCTACATTTATTGTTATGCCAGAATACTTGGCTTACAGATGAGTTTCAACAAAACTACTCTAATGGCAATTTTTCCTGTCTGTCTATTCGCTTTGATTAACAGGAAAAAAACTAAGACAACTAATGCGTTATGCTATTAGTGGGTTTGATGTGAAAGATATTGAACTAACCACCCGTATGATCCCATGTCTATGTAAAATTTTAAGCGAAATTCTATTTTCGTGAAAGAAGTTGCTAGTTTGGCTCTAAAGTAACAAACTCTATAATGACTTGAATACTCGCAAAATTTCATTTTAATTCATCATTACACAAGGATGACATGACAATTTTTGACGCAATAGAGTTTTTGATTGCAAGACTAGCTTTTTCTTATGGTATGATGTAATGTGAAATGTCACTCTGACATTATCATGAAACCTCTTACAAAATACATTTCTTATATAATATGAGAGTAGAGATACTTCACTTGTTCATGATAGCACTCACAGAAAACATATTTAATGATGATGTGGGAGGGGAAGTTAATACTGCTCTTAATGGTATGCATATCATCGACTGAAGAGTGATTCATCAAATTCAAATTGTTCCTCATTGAACATATACATTAGCAACTTTATGTCCTAAACAAGATGCTAATACGCGTTTCACACTAAAAGATAAGAGAATATTTTGGAAATCGTTTTTCATAAGAACTCGATAAAGACTATCACACTTTTTTCATAAACATTCTCTGTAATCAAAAGCAATTTTTTCTTCAGCAGAAAAATTTCTGTTACGTAAACCAGAGATGGGATCGATTGCAACCCGATGACCTTATATTATAAACAATTTACTATTTATCTAATTTTTCGATGAAAAAACAAAATTATTCTAAACTTATTGAAAGTAATCGTGTATTTAAAATTTGGTGTTCATGATTTGATCCACAAGTTGCATTTTTTCTCTCTCTTTTATACGTAATACAACTACATGCTCGATTTATTGTTAAGTGCTGTCCTCTATAATAATATTTAATTGAAATTTAATATTTCTTGTTATTTCTCATGGATTCTTTTACAGATTTAGGTAAATTTAAAATATAATAGGAATCAAAAACACTCATAAAAATTTATAAATTTATCTGCCTCTTCGGCGCAAAATTTGAAGACATCTTATTTTGCAATCACTTTTTACTCATGAATTAAATCTTTTTCTCGTTTTAATGAATCTCAATGCAACAGTGAACTCAACTGTTAGTCGTAGTTCAGTAGTAATAAGTTTTCATCGAATTTTTTCTCTTCTAATTGTAAAGTGTATAGGATCTGAATTCGTCAATGTTAAATAACAGTATTGGCGCCCCAACACCGAAATCAATTCCATCAGAAACGACAAAAACATCCGTAGCAGGATCAAATTTACCGATACCTGAATGGGTTCATTGTGAAATATGTAAGCGACGTGAACACAACGGGTCCAACAATATACGAATACCAATTGGCTACTGTCATCCATGTGGTCATATCATTTGTCGAGATTGTGCCATGCACAATCCTCATGGTCATAATTGTATATATAAATATAACGATAAAGAAATGCAAAGATAATTGATAAACATTTTGCTTTTGTTTTTCTTTTAATTTTCTATGTGCTCTATGTTCAAAATCGACTCATATTTATCCGATAAATTCAAATGTAAGTTTACTTAGACAAACTGTAAGATTTCTTTTCTGATGTTATTTTACTTTTAAGTTGCCACCACAAATCAAAGTATTATTTATATCACGTTACGAATTGGTACACGTAACTGAAGCGCAAGTACGCGAACAAGTGTATAAGTTGTATTCAAATATGTATCAACAATTATTTGACGTAAAAATTTCTCTCTAAGCTCATCGAAAAATAACTACACTATAGGATTATTTGTAGGTATTCGATTATCAAGATACAAAATGGAATCAGTTAATGATGCATAGGATTGAATATGTAAAGTTGAAAGTTTTGAACTTTTTCTTTTGCATTATTAAAGAAAAACTTACCTTTAATATTATTATTTTCAGCTAAGACAAATGAATAAAATAAAAAAGGGCATGATGGAATTAGAAGAAACTAAACGTATAAATAAAGAATTATTGAAGATTTATCAAGGACAGGAACAATTTGCTCATCCAGATCCTGAACGAAATCAACATACTATTCAACAATATCAAACGGTAAATTTTCAAACTATTGTAAATTCTTCATTGAATAAGAACTAACATATGTAAACGTATTCCTTTCTTACAATTAGTTTTATATTTGTGTAAATGTGCAGACTGTTTTGTGTTATAGAGTAGCAAACGAAAGTATCTAATTATGTCATTGCTAAGTTTTATACTGAATGGTAGTCAGGGACAAGATTCTTTAACAGAATCGATAGATTCGAATACTGTGCCAACATTGTTTGGATGAGAGTCTTCGAATAAGGACTTCATATTTTTACCAATCATTCGAAATATTTTGGATAATGATTATATTCAATTGAGCTAAATTAATGCATGATTCGACTTTTCCCACGTTTTCTGTTCAGTAAGATGCAAAAAGTGACAGTACTCAATACCATGTATTTTTCATCAACTTGAATGAATGGGATATTTTTGTTGTTATTTTCCAACAGCTTCATCCAAATAATTAGTTGTGAAGAAACGTCTGGCTAACCATAATTCTTTCTAGTTGTAATCAATCATCGAAAGAAAAACTTATAAATAGAGCTATTATTAATATACGTATGTTCTCGAATTATATTTATTGAATTAAAACAATCGATAAATCCATATCATACATCAATTCAAAAACATTATCATCTATGTGTACTAACTAAGTAGGGACAGCTATTGAATCACCATACACAATTGGAATTAGTGATCCGATCATACTATTCAGTTCGAACTCTTTTTTAACATTTACAACATGTCAATCAATCTAAATATTCTATTTCTCAAAAATGAGCAATGCTCATATCCAATGTGTTCTTTTATTGTTAAAATTTTCTCGAAAATTCCCATCAACTATTTGCTCAGAACAATTATATTGATTCACAGTTACTGATGGAAGAAACTCAAATTTTGATATCGATCAATCGTCTACATTTGGCTGTATTTGAAATATTGCCATAGTAGTAAAAAACTATGATTTCAACTATGTTTCTTTCATGTGACCTTAGTTATTTTCCTCTTTTCTTGTGTAGAATATAGGTGACGAGTTACGTTAAAAGTCGAAGTAATCGACGATCAACGGCAAATCAATAGTTTCACTTCAAAACGAGATTCTTTTGTTCTGAAAGAGAAAACTCTATTTTTTATTAAATACAGAATTAAGGAAACTCTTAGCTGGAATACGAAGTTTTTTCGTTGAAAACGTTTGTTCGCATATCATCTCATAAATCTCAAGATTAGTTGGAAGTTGACGTTCAGAATTAGTTGTTATCTTAAAACTTGATATTTTCTCAACTAAAACGTTCTCTTACTCTTATTAGTTGGTAATTATACTCTGATCTAACCATAGGTGAGTATATGAATATGAAAAATAGTGACAAAATATTATGACTTGTCCATGTAATATTAAGCGATCCTAACACTATACAGCCTGGCTATGATTCCTTATTTTTTTCTTTCTTTTTTTTTAATATCTAAAGACCATATCAACAGCACGACCGTCATCAGTAGCTTCATCAACATCATTAAGCATCGGAACTCAACAGCAACAAAGAACGCACAATCCTTCATCGGTACTAAAAGCGATGGTCATAGGACCATCGCCCAGTCTTCAACCTCATCATGTACCTCCACCTGAACCTGATAAGTTGATGACATATGAACAAGCAATGATCTATGCACATCCAGCATTAAAAGATGCTTGTAATTATCTATGATTATCTCACAAAATGAACTGTTAATTTCGACTGTTTTTCTTTTGTTTAGTACGTTTAGCTCATCGACGTAAGATGTCGTCGAAAAACAGTGGAACAATAACTCCAAAATAGATTCGAATATTTTATTTTAGCTTCTTGTCTTTGTAAATTTTTTTTCACACGTGTTTCTGTATAGTATATGTATATTTATAAATAGATCATTTTTTTTTATAAAATGTGTTAATGAATGATTTTTGAGACTAGTAGAATATGACTCTGTAGAAGTGTTGGATGCCACATTGACGATGATTTATCTACACATTAGTGAGTTCACTTTTCAATGGAAGCATAGCTTGTACTAAATCCATAAAATTTCAGCCGTGACGCTTTCTTTCTATTGTGAAATTTCAGCACCAAATATATTCATCTCTATACCATTATGAAGAGCTGATCAAAGAAATTCTATTTCTTCTAATTAAACAATACATCAGCTTCTCTCTAATCGGCAGTTGACTTGACTAAGATGAATCACTACGTTAATTTAAAATTACTTTAAGTCGATCATCACAAGTGAATATCAAACAACATTTCATTAGGATCAATCACTCAAAGATTCTTGTCGATTCCAGTTTAGACGATGACATTTTTCATTGATAGAATAATGCTTGTTTGAGGCTGATATTTATTTTAAATAGCGGTAATCATTGTTTTACATATGCAATGACGTTACAGTAAGTAAGTGCACGTCAAAATATAGTGAACAACTAACATTCCTAATTCGATGATTCCATTTAATCATTAATTTTACCTTGCATGAAAATGATAAAACGTTCTTGAATCTAATGAATTGAGAAATAATTCAAATTTTCTACAACTGAAACGTGGAACTTATCTGATGAATCAATCAGGACTTGCATCTCATTAGTATCATGTAGACGTATGTGAACGAATCTTCACGTGTAAGAAAAATTCGCTCACCAATATGTCGACTGAGAATTGTAATCGAACAAGTTACATCAGTCTTTCTTAATAATAACCAGAATTGTAACCTTCAGAACCTGTAGATAGATCAGATTTTGTCAATGAACAAATAGTATAGTAGGTTGCTATACTGAATGATGAGCCGGACAATAACTTGATAAGTGTTCATCATCTCTATTGTTCTAACAGGTTGGTACAAACTACGAGAAAAAGTGTCGTATGTTTGTTTCGTAGATTTGTTCGAGATGTATTACGATGGTGGAAGAAAAAGACTGTTTTATCTATCAACTTATTGATAAACTTCAAATGGTCAGCATTTGTGATTTGACTCGTTTTGAATTCGGATAAGAAAAACAAAATGATCTGATCTTTGAATTATATATTATTCATAAAGAAAAATTGCAAATATATTCCTAAGAAAACAATATGATAGGACGAACGAACAGACTGCAAACATTAGTTTGGTTAGAATTATTATTGATTCTTCTAGTAGGAACTTGCAGAAATACCCTCACAAGTGATGTCATCATAAAATAAACTCGAAAATAGCTGTCAACAGTCCGATTAGAACGGGCTGAAAGATGTAAACAGATTTTTTTTCCAGAAATTTAAAGCAGACTACAAATGTGTACTGCACTTCTATTGGCAAAGTATGTTTTGGTTGTTTGCTATAGATAAAAAAGTACCTTCAAGTATCAACAAAATATTTTGATACACTTGATGAACATTTTTTGTATGACAAGTAATTATTTGACGAGAGCAGTTCAACAATATAATTATTAAAAGTCTCAAAATCGGAAAGGAGTAATAGAAATTTTGATTATGAGTTTGGTTGGACTAAAATGAAAAACCCCCTCAACTTCATCTACAAGTCAAAGACAAGAGAAAGACGAGTGGTTCTCAATGATGGCGCAAAAAAGAAAACAACAAAGTATACTTTTGACTTAGTAAGTGCCTTTCAGATACTTTCCTATTTTTTCGTCCAGAACAAAACATATTATTTCCCAAAAATCGTAAGTACCCTAGGTACTTTCCTTGAGATATTTAACATTAAAAACACTGGATTTAAATTTTCGCGGCAACTTATTTTTATTTCAAACATCATAAACTAGCGAAATCTATCTACATGAGACTAATTCTATTGGCCATTTTATTGTTGCTGAGTGTCTTTTTCTTGTTTATTTGTTGTATTGTATGTATGTTCTGTTCTTTTCTCTCTTGATTTCCTACAGTTTCGTGTTTCATTTAATTCTTTATCGTGTAGTTACGCAACAAGATGAAACTGCTAGGTTCTCTTGAATTTTCTGATATGAATGTGGGTTCACCAAATAAAAATTCTTCTATATTATGTACATCATCTCGATTCACTGGAAATCAAAAATCCAAAGGGAAATCCTACAATGTCGATGTTATTTTTCATCATGTCGATTTAGAACGTTCGTACATATGTGGATACTTAGGTATAACTGGTTTGATAGATGAATATCCAATTCTATCAACATTTTTCGACGCAGAAATCATATCAAAACGTTATCCATTTTTAACACGCAAATGGGAAGCAGATGAAGAAGTTGACAAGCAGCATTGGAGTAAATTCGATGCATTTCTACCCTACGCCGATACATTTAATAATGATTCCTTTGATTATGATCAATTACTGAGAGGGAAAAATTCCGATTATATTTTTATGAGATGGAAAGAACATTTTCTAGTACCTGATCATACCGTTCGAGATATTACTGGTATGATTTTTTTTCATGTTTATGACCGCTTCAAGTTTACATGATGTTCATGTTTAGGTGCGTCCTTTGCTGGTTTCTATTATATATGTTTACAATTGAGTACGGGACAACTGCAAGGTTACTATTATCACAATTCATCTGAATGGTTTCAAAGTTTAACTTTGGAACATGTCCCACAAAAGACATCAAGCGTCTTTCAATTTCGTTGAAATTTTATTTATTTTTAAAAAAATAAGGAATAACAAAGTTTCTTTCTTTTCCTAAAGCGTTTGTGTGTCCTTGTGTGCATGTATAATATTTAATTGACTTGGGTAAAATGCTAACATTCGTTTTAGTGTCTAGTGTCTCCGTGCAATTACTATTATTATTATTTTTTTTTTGTATAATTGTCAATCCGTTGTACTCGAAGAGAAATGATAGACAATATAGAAAATGGGAGATATATTATAAAGCCGTGAATACAATAAAGATTATTCATTTTTCACATTTGATCTTTTTCTATAACAATAGAGTATGCTTTGAAAAATGATGAGGTTGCATTTAAGACGAATTATTTTTACAAATCTTCTTTCATAGAATATATGAGATTTCAATCTACTATTGAATTCTGCATTGATAAACGCGTGCTAAGACAATGTGTTGAATTACCAACAAGTCTCATTTCAACATATGCGGAAGGTGTATCGAATGGAGATCAATGTCGAATCTCAAACTTTATTCTATGTCGATGTTGAATGAGGTTTTTCTTCTACCGTGTGAATTTTCTGTTCACTGGTTGCATATCTACATATTTCAGAGCCAATTGGATCTAGCCGTCCATGACATATGTAGGGAGCGCCAGACATCGGGTATGAGAAAAAGTATTGCGAATCGTGTGTCTATGTACCTGTGTGATCTAATTTTAATTAGAATCTTTGACAGAGTGTTAAAGTTTAATACAATCAAAGTCAACATTTAAAAGAATGAACCCTATGTGTCAAAGTACGGCATAATTTTATTCGCATGTTAATATGATTTAGTTTCATTTTGCACGAGGATGTCTGCAATCAGAGATGAATCAATTTTTATTCTGCGGAAAAAGAAAAAACTAGTTTATTATTTTTCATAGGAAACGTCTCCGATGGCTTTTTTCTCATACTCGTAGATCGATTATTGTCTGTGAGAACAGCGTCATTTAGTAGTTATTAGATATCTTTTAGGATACAATGATGATTTAATTCAATGTCATGCAACTGAATTTTAAAATTTCTAGTACAATCCCTTCAGATTCTCGAGATATTTCATTTTCTTGTATGTTCAATGAGAAGATTTGAATATTAAAAGTTGTCTTTTTCTAATTATTTCTAATACTATCTAATCGGTTATACAGCTATCTATAGTCATCAGTCAGCTAAAAATATACTTGCACAGTAAAAACGTTTTGTAGAATTTTACAAGT
The DNA here is from genome assembly GCA_900239685.1 of Rotaria macrura. Lineage (NCBI taxonomy): Eukaryota > Metazoa > Rotifera > Eurotatoria > Philodinida > Philodinidae > Rotaria > Rotaria macrura. The sequence continues at coordinate 47,500 of OENT01000386.1, read as the reverse complement.
CGAGAAACAATTTCGATAATTTGCAGAAATGACTCAGCTCATTCGTATTTTCTATAAGAACAGTGTCACACAATTCAAAAGCAATTAGAAGAAATTTTTCACCAACAAAAAAATCGGCAGATAACTTGTATATAGTGCAGCATCACATTTATTCTAGTTTTTTTTTATGCATGAATCACACGAATTAATTGGTGTTGCATCTCAAAATCATTATTCTTAATGTATGTACTTTAAGCAAATATTATTAGCTACTTGTAATCTATGCCGATAGGATAGAAGTATCATATTGTTACTGTTAGCACGTACTCTTTGAAGAAGCTGAATAAGAATATTTTATCAATCTATAAAAGAACTAAACATAGAGTGAAAGATGAGGCATATAATACGAGAAGTTTACATAGAATTTTAAAGATATCTAACTAAAGATGCTGGCTATGATGATTCGCATTATGTTTTGCCGTTATCTTGTTTTACATGATATGCCACTATGTAAGAGATGGTATTGTGATTTCATGATATTTACCCGTTCGTTTGCTGTATTCTACTTCGGCATAATTGGAATACAGAAGTCAGAAATGCGGTAAAATGCTGCCGATGAGCATATCGATTTTCGCAGTAAATCTTCGTTTACATAGTTCATGTTCTTATCCATGAAACATTAGTATTAGATAATATTTTCACACATACTACTGTTCGTGGGAAGGCCGACAGGCAATATATTGCTTGTGTTCCATATTTATAAATTTCAAAGCTATTTAACATAATGCTATTTTGAAAGAGTCAAATTGTATTCCTAACTGAATATATAAATTTGACAAAAGAAAATATCAACCTTACAAAGTGAAAGTTATTGATCGAACGTTCATGAATATCTTCCATGGATCAAGATGCTCCATGTATAAGAACGTAGTAGATAGACCGATTTCTTACGTTATCATTAAATATCTTTTATGTTAAACTCAATGACAGGTCGCATTTGTGTCAAATTATTATTCATACGAATAAATTTATAATGAAAATATCAGATTTAAACATAGATAGAGATATGACCATGAAAAACTAATATGTCTTACTGACATATGTCGACAATTGAAGTAAAATTTATTACTTGCTTGTTTAAAATAATATTTTATTGATTGTACTTTAGATAGAGACAAATATCTGCGATATGGTGATGGTGAAAATAAAATTTATATGTATGAAGGATATAGAAACAATCTGTACAGTCTAAGATGATGCATCAAGGAGCATAATCTTCGAATTTCTTATCTATGAATCCTATACTAGTTGGCTAGTTAAAAAACTTGCAAAAAAACTTTGAATAATCAACAATCTTCATATAATCAATAATAAAACTATCAAATTCTTGTAGGGAAATGAAATGCCTTTAAAATTGAAATTGTTCAATAAATACTCTTTCTCAACCACTTTTCCAGTTTATATTCAGTCGTTTGCTAATAATAGTAGATGGCTTTGTTGCAACAAAAGAATTCTTTTTCTTAAGTAAAGTAGAAAGTTTGTTTACACCTAACTTAGATTTCTCTAACGATGAGATTTTGTCAAAGTCAATTTTTTTGCATCTGCTAGCTGTTTAATTAATTTCTATTGCAAACTTACATCAATATCAATTCCTTACTTATCGTATAATTTCGACAAGTGCTTTTACTCATCTTTAATACTTTGAAGGAAGATACGAGAATCGTTCACTCTTTTAGATTGAATAGTTTCTACCAGAGGTGTCCACGGAACAATTTTTTGCCCTGCAGAGATTCGCCCTGCTAAATAAAAAGAATTATTTTCATCTGTATACTTAAGTTTATGTACCATTTTTTATTTGCACCTCGATTCACTAAAACGATGTCTGATTGAATGCGTGTGTGGATCTGAGCCTGGAGGACTTTCAGCGAAAGAGATAAAGAGAATATGTCTATATGCATCAGCAGATGCTAATGGCGATTGCATAATTTTATTTTTAATAGTACTGAAACAGTAAGACGATACAGAGATATAACAGATGCATTTACATTGTTATGATACTTAAGGACTGTCATACGAATATAAAATTCTTATTCAACAAATGATAACGTCATCCAAACTTCTCATACCAAATTCTAGATTTTCAAGAAAAATCTAAATAAACAATTTTCGAATTGATTTTCGAATGTGTAAACATTTTCAGGGCACTAAGAATCTAATCTGTGCAGGACAAGGTGAGACATCTTCCGAAATGTCTCCCCTGATCAGACCTGTGATTGTCTCTGGTTTTTTGCATCGGTAACAGCTCTCGTGAAAGCTTGATGACACGCTGTAAAACAAGATGATTATAATTAATTCATATTTTTAAGATTCGAAACTCACATATAGCGTAACAAACGACAGAAACTTAACACCAACACAAATAGAATTATTCCTATAATGGAAACTTTGTATTTCTTCCGGTCTAGTCGTGACAGAAACCTGAAACATATTTCCATTTAGCTAGCTTACAGTTCGTTCATGACATTACTATTTCATTACTGTGTAAATATCGTATTGCTCTATTTTGTCATATAATAAAGCATTGGATTGATTCAGCATTGACTTTGTTCATGTGTATGAAAACAAGTGTACTATCACAAGGTTCATCGATTGATGATTATTTCAATCAACTATTGAAATTTCAACTTTGCTATCTCGAACTAATATTTTTCGATATCCATATCACTAGACGAAAAAAAAATCAACATGGCCGTATATTTTCTAATTTATTATTCTATATTATTGAAGGAAAAATGAAAGTCGAAAACATTTCTTGTTTGACGAGATTGCATCAGATGTCATTATGTTCGTATGTGAATTGAAAACTTGAGACATTTAATTTTTTTTCTTCTTCCTCTTTATTTCAAAGCTGTAAATAAGTGCCATCTGTTGCGAACGAACCTCTGTTGGTTTAGTTGTACTTTCAATGATTCATCATTGTTTGATTTCTTGGCCGGTTGGTTGGTGTGTCATGGTATTACACATTGATTGATTTCGATTTAACTACTGCTAAATGCCTAGTAAGACTTGTGTATCGTGTCATGAACAACGATCAGCTGCTTTGGTTCGACCGAAGACAAGTGAACCATATTGTAAAATATGTTTTTTTGAAGCTTTCGAACGGGAAATACACGAAACAATAGTGAAAGAACAATTATTTAAACCAGGTGAAACAGTAGCTATTGCAGCAAGTGGTGGTAAAGGTATAAGAAGAAAACAAAAACAAAAATATGCACTGAATAATAATGAATATAACTATCCTTAGATTCTACTGTTCTCGCTCATGTATTAAAACTACTCAATGAACGACATTCGTATGGTCTTAAACTTGTTTTATTATCAATCGATGAAGGCATAACAGGTTATAGAGATGATTCACTTGAGACAGTAAAACGAAATCAACAACAATACGATTTGCCTTTAATTATTCTTACATATAAAGAATTGTATGGTTGGAGTATGGTAAAAGACGTCTGAACTACTTTTTCTGTTTTATTGAAAAATTCAAGTGAATAATTTTATAGGATGACATTGTGAAAACGGTTGGTCGTAAGAATAATTGTAAGTAAAATGTTTTCATGTGAACCGCTATTTAATGTCGGAATTTTATTTAAATTAAAAAAAGAAAAGAACGTTTGTATTTAACGAATAGATTTTATATAGTTAAACTAAGTTAACTTCGAAACATAGAAGTTTTCAAGTCGATCTCGTGGTTTCAGAAACTCTATGAACAAATTTTCATCGTGAAAAGTGCAAAATAATTTTTTCTAGATAATATTGCGCAATACTATCAATGAATTATTGTTGAAGTATAGATTTAACTGTATGATGAACGAAATTTTATTTTATCGGTTACATTTCATGTAAGTTCTATCTGCTTGGGAAAAATCCACAATCATTAAATTTCAACTATCGACATTGAATTGTGCAAGATGAAGACATTTATACTGAAAGAAAAACCTCACGGAAGTATGACTAAGAATAAGAAACAATAGAGAATCTTGTTATGTGTTCATTATTTGACATTGAAGTTAGGTTTAATCCAACATTGATAGAAAAGAAGAAGAAATAGGACGAATACCCTACTGTGTCTGATAGTTCATTGGCAATGTTTCGTAACATGATTTGTTTTTCATATAGAATGTGAAAATACGTCAAAAATGAATTAAGATTTACACACTCATTTTCAATAAGAAAAAAAGTTAATACTTTTAACTAATGTTCTATTATGCACAAATATAAATTCGAACATGCCTACATCAGTATTTCAATGCACATGTTGAAAAGAATGTTTCGAAGATTAATTAGAGTAACAAGTAGGACAATAATGTGTAAACCAATGAATAATGATATCTTATAGATTTTTGACGTAGTCTCAAATTGTGAAAAGCAGCTGGCATATATATGTAAAATGTAACTTTGGGTTTCCGGTTAAATAATTCATGACAACTTCTATTATGTTGAACCAAGTATAAGAGACTATTTTTGTTCTCAATTTCCGTCCAATGTATAATATCCATTCAGGTTTAGCCAGATAGAAAAAAAATCAACAGTTTTAGCTGAAAATACCTAGACTGAGATTCATGGAAGAAAAAATAAACCGTATTCTCTATCTCACCGAAATTCTATACATTACAACAAGCAACAAATTCTTAATTGCGTATGACTATGCCACAGTTTTTTATGTGTATCTATTTTTGCTTTTTAATTGTGAGTGTACATACTGAATGATCGACAACGAGCTTCTCCAGGCACTGTATATTTTTATTCTATAGAATTCATTCTGATATTCCCTGTAGACTAGTCTTCCAGCGAAACACCCTTCAATTGAGTTGACATTAAGCAATCAACTCTTCTATCTACAGTCATCTTCTTCGAATCTCAATGAAAATAATATCTAAATAGTCATTTTTAGTTTTTCTTATTTGATTATTGATATGTGAAGTTTATTATGACAATATTCACACGTAACTAGTAGTTTTATTAATTTCAATATACATTTTGTAAGTTATAGTATGATTTTGTCGTGAAAACATTTTCTCCATGACTAGAGATGTGAAATGTAAAACTCGTTGACACGAGCAATTACTAACAGAACAGACAAAAGTATGCACGTGATCCTTCAGTATTCACTTCGTAAATAAATGTCACATCTATGCAAAGACGTGTTGGGGTAACTTTGTTTCGTGATCTATGCAATGAGCGAGAAAAATATTCTAACCGTTCCTGTGTCTCACCCTGGGAAATCTCTCTCTTCAGCTTATCTAACGAACAGTGTTTTTATTCAAATTTTTTGTTCGAACATGGCTATTTAGAAATTTATAATAATGAACGTGTAGTTGTCTAAATCCAGAATTGTAGTATGTATCATTTTCATCTTTAATGTAGTGTTGTCTCGTGCCATCTTGAATAAAACATTACCTAAACATCTATTATTTTTCGTTGTCTCTCATTTGAAAGATTCTTTCAGTGATGCAAAGCACGTCACAATCAAATCTAGAAGATTTACGACATTCTGCGTACGTAGTTCTATTCTTTAGCTGAGAAGAATACTATCTCAATCCTTATTCTATTCTACGTTGCATGACAGACAGGATAGGATAACTCTAAACATGTCCACTTCTATATAAATAGTTCTTTGTATATTTATTTGGTCGGATAATTGTGACTAAAACGAGAAAGTACTGCTTTTATACAGGACGATTCTGTTTATAAAAACTCATCATTTAAAGACGATTTATGCAGTGAAATCATCCTGAATAGTTGTATTTTGATGAATCGCTGATGCTAACGTGAATATGAAGAATTATTTTACAAAGAAATGAATGCTCCTATATGAATAACCGAAACAGTATTACCATGTTACATAGATACCGTACTCGATTGATTCTACCATCGATGCTATCTTATTTTGTTACAGGCACATTCTGTGGTGTTTTCCGTCGTCAAGCTCTTGACCGTGGGGCAATGAAACTTGCAGTGAATAAAATAGCGACTGGCCATAATGCAGATGATATTGCTGAAACAATACTTATGAATATTCTTCGAGGTGATATAGCACGTCTTAAACGATGTACATGTATTATAACCGGTGATGAATCGGATGAAACCGAAGGCTCTGTTATACCTCGATGTAAACCATTAAAATATGCTTATGAGAAAGAAATTGTACTCTATGCATTTTACAAACGTTTGGATTATTTTTCTACTGAATGTGTTTATTCACCTAATGCATATCGTGGTAATATAAGAACTTATATCAAAGATTTAGAACGTCTAAGGCCATCGTCAATAATTGATATAATACACAGTGGTGAACAATTATTAGTTAAACAAACGGCTAAAATGCCTGTGCAGCGTGTATGTGAACGATGTTCATATTGTTCATCGATGCCCATCTGTAAAGCATGTCTACTAATCGAAGGTCTTAATAAAGGTGTACCAAAATTAGGTATCGGAAAGACTGAACGTTATCGAAAAGAAATGCAAAAACAAGATCAATGCTGTAGTAAGTTATTTACGACTGTAAATATCATAATGCATTTTGTTATCTTTATTCTAGATGATCAGTCATTAAGTCAGTGCATGAAAGAAAAATTAACAGTGAATGAACAAGTTTAAAAAAAAGAAAAATCTCTGTTTCGTTGCTTTTTGTTTTCTTTTTCATTAAGTTTATAAAATCTTTCTTTTCAGATATTATATATATATATTTGGCATGCACGGAGAAAGAAAGGGACGGTCTTCTTCAGTACAATCTCAGCCTATTCTTACCGATGAGACGAATACAAATACATCTACTTCCATCGAATCAGCTTGTCTTCCGATTGGCTGTTCAGTTAGTGCTAAATACCGAGGAGCATTTTGTTCAGGTAAATATAATTCGTTTTCTTTTTCAAGTGTTGAGTCAAGATCAAACGTTCACACTACCTGTTATTGACTTATGGGTCTTACTACTTGCAAATAATTTCATCAAAAACAAAAAAAAACATGTAGAAACTTTGAGAAAAATATTTAGCCATAATCTGTCTTCTTTGAAAGTTCACTAGATTAGAAAAATATCTATTCTATAATCTCATTGGCTAAATCTATCAGTAATGATGAATTTCCGATTGATAACTAAAACTAACAATTTGAATGCTTATACCAGAAAGTTTCACAAGTAAATATACGAAAAAAGAATTTCCTACTAATTGTCACATACACTGTCTGTTCTAGTGAGTTGTGTCATTGTTCTTTGAGCATTGTCTCTATCGAATAACTCACCCATCAATAGAAAAGCTTTTAAGTGTTTATACGAAGACATGTTGTCAGAAGAATTCCGTAAGGCATATCAATCAAATGAAAAGAAAATCTAAATATATTCTTTCTATCCGACAGCAACAGTAAGTCATTGAGTGTGACTTGAATCCAACTCGAAACAAATAGTCTGAGTTCACCATTTAAAAAAGAGCATTAGTGCACGTGACACTCGTTTTTTTTGCAGTAAGACTTCGAGGAATTCTATTGGACAGTATAAGAGATTTTTCTCGCATCGAACATCTTCAAAACGTTGAATGATAATTACTCGTACAGTATGAAAATTCGATGTTCACAAAAACTAATTTTACACCAAAATCATCAAAGGTGTAATAGAAATTATTAGAGTCTTTTGAAATGGAAGTGTAGGTATTTCGATGAAATTCTCGGCTGTATATTCTGTTATTTCAAGATTTACGCATGGAACAAGACTCAAACTTGTTAATATCGATTCTCTCGCATGTATTTATCTTTGTTGGTTGCTTGAAAGAGAATATCAGTATGCAGAACATGACAATTCATTGGTGTTCTACAAGTCTTCATTTCTATGTGTAAAACAGAACAACAGATTGATTTCTTGATGTTTTGAAATGAACTACTTAAAAAAGCGGAGTACTATTTAAACAGGTGTTTTTTCTTTATGAATTCTTAAAAACAAAACTGATTTAATTAAAATAAAAGAGAATCTGCAATCTACTTTAGAATAGAGAATTGCATAAATATTCACAGACAATTTTGTAGTTATGTGAGTAAAAAATTAAATTTTCTTTAGCCTATAAATAATTCGTTTTATATTTCATGACATGAATATAGTAAGTAATTATGTTCAGATATCTTTTAATTAAATCATCTGTAAACCGTGCGAATCGCTTTCAGTATTATGCACCTTTTCGACAGCTAAACGTGTGATAAGAATTAATAGATAGTAATCGATAAGGCTATTTCAATATAGTATAATGTTACGATGTGTGTATCGATCGATCAAGCGGTAATCGATTTTTTTCTGTCTGTTACGTGTTATGCTTCGATGAGTATTATTCGTTTTACGTAGCATAGTTAAATTTATCGCAGTTTTACTTTGTACTCTCGATCGAGTTTATTTTTAACGAAGGACAAATTTCGAATCTCGAACGTTTGATAGTGAGAGAAATCGAAAAGAAAATATCTTGAAATCGAATGGCAACCGCTCTCGAATGGCTTCGCACTATTTTGTATGCAAAACTAAAACAAAAAGTATTCAAAGCTATATTTTTTTCTAAAAAAACAGGCGAATACTATTATGTTGAAAAACAACTTAAGCAAACATATGTTAGTTAAAATATCATGCTCGTAGTAATGAAGGAAAACAGTTCAAGCTCTCTTTTTCAATTCATTTATTCTAAAGCATAGGTTTCTCATGAAAATTTACCAGTATGAAACAAGAATGATTTAGAAAGAAGAGGAACGAACGATTTTTTGGTTCTACTTTCATGATTCTCAATACATGCCTTTTAGTATTCTAGTAGTATCCATAGATTTCAGACATGATGAATGAACTTGATAAATTTCTATATGATACCATTATATGGTTCAATATTTTTAAAATTTATAAACACTTCAATAAGTCTATAGACGTATAGATTCGATTCCTGGATTAGTCGCGAGAAAGAATGATTGTATTCAAGATTGTGATAGACTATTCATATTTATTTATAGCATGCAAGTCATTGTGACATGGGTTTAAACAAAAATGTTCGAATGGGAATAGATCTATCATTTCAGATCAAAAGATCTTGCTTCTCTTGAGAAAAAAAATAATCATTCGGTTTTGTTCCAAAGGGAATTAGGTTTCGTCTCGACAAATACGCGTCACTTCAGTTGTGATGATAAATAGTTCAAATTTGAATAATTAAATACTTTCCAATGAAGATTTCCTTTTCCTGTTTAATCTATTTTTAGCTCAAGTTAAAAAGATTGAAAGACAAGTAAAATTAAAAGTCGTATTAATTAATACGAATGAGACCATTATTATTTCTGAAGAACAAATCGTTCAACCTATTCCATTTCGTATGGGTAATACGGTGACCGTACGTTTACCAACATCGAATCATCATGATTTAAGTTCACATCTTTCACGCAATGCCTTAACGACTCTCTTAAATACGAATGATAATCATGATGAAAAACAAGCAATAATTAAACAAATTTATGATAATAGTACTTATACAGTTGTATTCAATGATGGTGATGAAAAATCGTTAAGACGTTCATCGCTTTGTTTACAAGGCATTCGTTTATATCAGACACGTATTGGTCAACAGAAACTTGTTGAAGACATATCAACAACAACAACAACAACAACAACAACAGCATCATCATCATCATCATCATCATCAACTATAAATGTGGATAGTAATGATATGGCATCAATTGTTGCTGTTCGACGTCATGGACATAATAATCAAGATGTTTTTCCAGCCTTAGTACTTAAACGTAAATCATTAGCTGATTATATATGGGTTAAAAGTTTTCTTAATGGTAGAGAATATGTCGTTCACAAGACAAACGATGTTGAGTCATATAAAAATAATGCAAGTATACAATCATTATGTCGTTCAACATCAAAACAAGCAACAAAAGCATGTGAAAAATATATTAAACACAATGAAATGCCGACGATATGGAAAAAGAAAAAATCAAATAATAAACAACACAATACAAGTGATAGTGATTCGAGTTCCAGTGAATCGGATTTTGATGATAGTGATAATGAAACAATTGAAGAAAAAGATTCTTTTATTGCACAATTATTTTCTTTTATGGATGATAAAGGTAGAGTCAAAAATATTGAAAACATTGATTGCCGATCTACGGATTATGAATTATACGTGTAAAAGTATTGAATCGAATTGAAATCACTCATCCAGTTCTTTTTAAATAGCTCAGTTCGAAATACGTGACACTCCTTGGAACTCGATATTAGACGTTGCTGTTTTTTTTACAAGACTTGAAGACATGCGAATATAGAAGTTATAGCTTTTGTTGGAATCGTGTAAAATTCATTTGAAGAGAACGGGTTCATACGGTTGCGTAGTATCAAAGGCTTCTCTATAAAAATTCTATTGTTGTTATATGAAGTATTTTAACAAGCTTCATTCTATAGAAAATAATAGAAACAAAAATATCCAAGATGAAAAGAAATTAAAAAATATATGTTTCTTATACACATTACCGATCATGCTTAATGTACAAACAGTGAACTAGCAATTCTCGATCGTATCCTCATTTGGAGACTTTTATAGAATTATCTTTGTAAAAATAAATAACAACAAATTAATCTTCACAAAGTAATCGTAGAAGCTCATTCCATGAAAATGTGTGATTAGTCTAGACATGTGAATCCTGTTGTCGAAAAAAAACTAATGACTCATTAACTTTAACTTTTTTACGTTCTTTTTTTATTCTCCATAAACTAGTTTCAAGGTTGTTTCTAAAAATGAATAGACTCTTTGATTTATAATCAGTTAAATACTCGATTATTACTTGTTACATTTACTTTTAAATATGTGAGAAACTCATCAAGATAAACCACTCACTTCTTCAACAAGCAAAACAAATTATTGGCTTCTTAGTATTGTAACGAGTTCGTTTTGATGACACTGTAATTTAAAATGATAGTTTTGCAAGAAGAATTTTTAATACGGAGACAACTATTACAGGAAAAAAGTTAGAAAGTTTGACCTCCTCTTCCTTCTTCTGTTCACGATTTCAGTGAAACTGAGAGAAGAACGAATCATCTTTGCTTGTCTAGATTTCTAAAAAACTAGGATTGGAACAAATACAATCAGCTTCGAATGCGCTGGGATGTTTTTTTACTGAAAATTCAATCGTACAATTTCAACTAAAAATTTCTATTGGTACAAATTTTGAAAGTTGCAAATCGAAATAATGTCTTCGGGTCAAACTATTGAATTTCGAATATTCGTCTTCTATACTCTTAACATGAAATAACAATCTGGAATCATTTGAAAATGAATTGATTCAACCAATGAGCATCGTACGAATAATTACTGATGTGTAGCCAGACGTGAAAAGTTTCCATCGAACCTTCGATATTTAAATTTTTAATGAAGTACTTTGAAAATGATTTAATAATCAGTGAACTAACATGCATTGCAAAAGAAATGGAAAAATGTCAAATGTTTTTAGACCATGATGAAGACTTCTAATCTATCCAAGTTTTTTTTTGATGAAGAGAGCAATGTTTGAACTACAAATTTCGTACAAGACATATTTTGTCTGGATGATTCTGTAGACGAGGAAAAGCCTAAATCTAGTACTTCTAGAAACGTTCCCGTAACTTTATCATCCAATAACGTCACTTTCTATTCTTTTAATAGTGAAAGAGAATACAAAACCATGTTGAATGTTGATTTTCGTACCATAAAGCATGGTCTTTCCAATGGTATATTGTAACGAAATATTGCTTTTTCTGAAATAGAATAAAAAAATTTGCTTATTCTCATTATATGACCATCTTGCAATCGTCAAAATTAGTTTTTGTATTAATTTCTTGTTCAGATTCTAAGATTTGATATATTTCGAATGAATAAAGCAATAAAAAAATTCAGTTCATGCATGTTTTCTCTAGAGGTAATCAGTCATAATCTTGAAGACTGACGGTTCTTATTAGAAAGTCAATTTTTTCAATCTTTGGCTTACTAGTCCAAAACGGATTTAAAATTTTGTAACAAGATTGATATCGGTAGAGTTTTTTATGCTTTACATGTTTAAAATTTGGTCGATGTAGCCCTAAAGTGTTGAGAAATACAGCTGTTCACTTGTTGCAAGAGCTCCTTTTAGAGGTACTTGGTTTTGGGCTTCTCCTTGTTTTCAGATTCGTCTTGACAAAACATGTCTAGCACAAAATTTTGCAGTTCAGACATTGCTCTTTTCATCACAAAAAATACCTACGTGGATTGGAAATCGTCAACATTGTGTAATAGTGTTTACCATTTTTTCCATGTCTTTTGGAACACATCTTATTCAGTTAGAATGCCGACTCCATATTTTCTAGTTTCACTAATATCTACACTTGTGATTATCGCATGAGTGCCAATGATGAGTGTTTCCTGACATAGCTACCCCGTTCGTTTGTGTAATCAAGAGAAACTATTTTAAAAGCAAGATTGATGCTTTCTGACTTTTTCTTTGGTTGAGTATTGATCAGAATTGTTTTTTCTTTAATTACTTGAATTGAACATTACCGATTACACGTATTGATTTATTTCTCTATCATGTCTCTCATAGGTACACCAATAAATAACATACCGAAAATACATAATTACGATCTTGATCTTCATCGTTTATTTAAAATCGTTCGACTTCTAGGTGGTTATAATAAGGTTCGAAATACAAGACTCTTTTCTATACACTATTAACTATTAATAATATTCGATTTATTCAGGTTACAAAAAATGAACAATGGAGTGACGTTTATGTAAAGATGGGTTTACCAAATGATTCATCGCCCAAAAATGGTCGATTAATTGAACAAACGTATAAAAAGTAATAGAATTAAATATTAATGATTTTCTTCGTTTATTTATTCGTTTTCATTTGAAGATATTTGTTTGCTTATGAGGATCTGTCGAAAAAATTGGGTTCAATGAATATTCCAAATGCATATTTTGGTGCTCGCACAAGTACAAATAATGACTCTAGACGAAGTTTAATACGTGTACGACAGCAATCAGAAGAAACAAATAAACTGAAGCAATTATCTACGCCAATAAAATCACAAGTAACATAGAATTGTATCATTGAGTGCTAGGATGTTAGTATTTGTCTAGAAGTAGATCCGTGAAAGTCCCAGTTTCCGACATCTCTCAACGTTTCTATCAAATAAAATTAACGAATGAGCGATCTTTTCTAATATTTAAATCATTTTAGACAAACAAAGTTTCAATGCATCTTAGTGCCTAATCTTTTTTTAACAGAGTTGAAACTTTTCGTAGTATCACACTGAATTACAAGAAAAATCTCGTGTCAAATACTCGTATGGAATGGATTTAAACAAGTTCCTGTAACCATTGTTTATGTATGTGAAAGAGAAATTTTAGGTTATGATTCCTGGATTATGTCGGCATTTTACTAAAAGGTCAATTGATTCACGAATATTCTATGATATTATTTTCAGTACACACTATTTAAATTAGATCAGAAATAGATTCTTCTCATACTACTTATGATATCGACTTGTACATGATCTTTGGGTCATCGATGATCTTTTTAAGAATCACAGACATCGTCTATGTTACATAGTTGTATCGTGTTCTTTTCTTTTTATTCCTAAGCTTAATCGATTTGGGAATTACATTCATTTCTTCATATGCTCATTGATCAGTCTTAATTCATTGTATTTCATGTAAGCTCTAATATGTAAATAATTGTTGAGTGATGATTTGAGAAATAACCAAATTAATACTTTACGACTGTTGATATTTTATATTTTTGAGATGACTGCACTCAGAAATACTTCCATTAGTAAAGTAGTGTAAGTAGTAGTTCACAGATAGGAGCATCATACTGTCTGACCTTTCTCACGATTGAAGGGTTTTTTTCCCCATTGTATTGCACAAACAACAATTTTGTTAGTTTACTTTTATTATACCATCTGTCAATGGCAAATAAATAATATATGAAAACAAAACGTATACATAACATGGAAATTTTCATCGAAGATTACACCCACGTCCTTATATGTACAACATGTGTTACCCAAGCAGACAAACATTTGGAAAAACGCGTTTAAACACTCAATCGGGAACGCCGAGTGTGAGTCACTAACGCTCATTAAAAAAACGCAAGAAACGCGTTTTTTATGCAGAATTTTCACTTTCGGAGCGTGAAGACACGGATAAAAACTNAGTTTTTATCCGTGTCTTCACGCTCCGAAAGTGAAAATTCTGCATAAAAAACGCGTTTCTTGCGTTTTTTTAATGAGCGTTAGTGACTCACACTCGGCGTTCCCGATTGAGTGTTTAAACGCGTTTTTCCAAATGTTTGTCTGCTTGGGTAACTGGTATTCCGGAACGCACATTGATCGATTCAATCTTCTTTTCAATTTCAATTCATTAAATCCATTGAGAAAAAACGAGAAGCTCCTGAAAATCATTGCTCTAGCAAGTTATTTTTGTGCTGTCGCACAATATTTTTGATACATTGACAGTATAACTCACATGATGAAGCATTTTCATATCGATTCATGAGTGATAATCGAAAACTTCATAAAATCATTCTTGACATTCATCAAAAAACATAATCAATTCTTCGTTTTAGTCTCGTAAAAGATCATCTATTGATTCAAAACCAACACCGACATCAACATCATCACCATCACCATCGTCCTCATCGTCATCGCCAATGAAACCTCGTCGAAAAATTATCATTCTGAATAAAGCAAAATCATCAACTATTCTTTCATCAAGTACATCGGATTCTGAAACATCCAATGATGAAACAACGAGTTCATCATCGGTCAAAACGAAAAAGCCAACAAAACAACCATTAACTAATTCAAAACATTTCCATACAACTACGCGACAATCATCTCATTTATTGGATGGAAAGAAAAAATTGATAGAAACCAAATATTCATCATCGTCATTATCATCATTATGTGATACGTCAAGAAAACGTGAACGTTTAACATTAACATCCAATAAGAAAACAAAATTAAAAAACACGACAAATACTGATACGAAACCAGTTATAACAATTTCAAAAATTCCCGATACAATTTTGTAAGTTGAAAAAAACAAAAAAAACTATTGACTCATCATCACTTTATTCTATCTTAGAAAACAATCTAGATTGTCAATGCATAAACTTTCGAAAAAATCTACATCTAACAAAGTATCGAAACTCCGTGATAAAACGTTGACAAAAAAATCCACGAATAAAGGTATGCGCACTTAATTCCAATACCATTCTCAACACGACATCATAGTAAAACTTACAGAATCTAGAAACAGTATAAGAAATAGACGAGATTCACAGTTTTTAAATCACTCAGATTCTGTTCAATAGTTATGCTAAAACTGTTTATAGTCTTAGACGACGAAAACTTTATTTTTAGCATATTTAAATAAACAACCGCCAAAAATTGAAGAAACACTTCCGATTGTTCTCACAGTAACAGAATCAAGCAATCCAACGTTACTCAATGATGTTAACATTTTACAAGTAACACCTGTATCATCATCATCATCATTATCATCACCGCCACCATCTTCAATAAACGACGACTCATCAATTCAACCTTCACTTTTTACAACTATAGAAAGTATCAATAATCCAACTGATGATACGTCAGGTAAGCGAACTTGTTCCGATGACATTTTCTTTTTCTTCGTCTATACGTCCTTCAAAATTGAATGTCCTTGAAGTTCCTTCGATATTTCAAACGTTAATTCCATCATCATCGATAACATCTAATCAGCAAACAAACGAGATTGAAAATGTTCAAACAAATTCAAATAAACGATCATATACCGATGAAAACTCCGAGTTAAGTTATAAAATAGATGAACAATTATCTCCATCAAAACGTTCGAGACATTCAATGTCATCTCAACACAGTGATGAAATAATCAGGTAAAAATTCTTGACATTTTTTCAAAACAAAAGAACAATACTATAACATTCTTTTGTTTTAATAGTAATAACAAACAATTAACAAATGAAAGTATATCTGTAAATAATTCTAATATACAATTGACATATGAAGATATACTTGTTGATGATATATTACTCGTAAAATTGGATATGAACGAAACCAAACAACATTATGCAAAATGTATTGAGAAAAACAATACGAAAAAAGAATTATACGTTCATTTTAATGAATTAGATTCAAAGTAAACATAAACATAAAAGGAATTTTTAATCTTAATGAAATAAGACTCATAATTTAAGACATTTTGAATGGATACAATTTGATCGAGTTGTGGAACGTCGTGATGATAACGATTGTAATGAAAAAGAAATAATCATTGATTTAAATCTAGCATTGCAAGATAATGAACAAGAAAACAATTCGAATAACGATGAAAATAAACGAAATTCTATTGAGCACGATACCGGAAGTAATCTATTTGAAATTCAATTTTTATGTTAAAATAATGATGTTTTTGTTTGTTTAGTATGGAAAAGTTTAGAAATGGCATCGTCAAATGACAATGATATTGTTCCATGTCCATCCGATCCTCAAATTAGTGAAATGAATAATCAAGAAGAATTTCAGTAAGTAAGAAATAGTTGATTGAACTCTAACGTAATACAATATATATCATTGTGAAAATCATAATCTATATTGTACGAGGGAATATAGTCAATTTTTATAATTCCATTGGACAATCAACTATTACTGTCGATTGGTCTCAATGAAGTTAACGAAGAAAACACTTGAATAAGTCAATCAATTTCATGTTAACTTAAGTGATGCTTACGGTACAAAAAAAAACATTTTATACGATAGTGGAATCTGAGAAAAGTAACAGACATCCAATATAAAACAGCTAACGAGAACTATTTCTTACTAAAACAAAGATTCATGTCGGCATGTTTGTTACCATGAGATTTACTGAATATGCTAACATCTATAGTAAGTAATATGTCTCGAGCATTATTTTGATATCTATAAATTGCACACAATCGAAGTTATTCAATTCGATAAAATTTACATGAATTCTGATTGATCGTTTCAATGACATTTCTTCTTTATAGAAAGATTAAATCTAGATAATCATAACAAAATTTATTGACCTAAACTCTGACTGTAATTAAATGAAACAGTATATAAAAACTATACATTCATATAGATTCTTCGTAATAAATATTACTTTTTACAAAGATCAAGAATCTATTTCATTACGTCATAGGCGCGAATTATTTTAATCATAGAAGATCTCCTTACGATTTGTATTTGATCGTTTGTTTTGCTGGTGATGTACTTAGTATTCATATTAATATATTGACTAGATGTTTTTCATGGTAAAAACAATCTGTAACATTACTGTATAAATAAGTAGGGATAGGTTGAACAGCTTAAAAAAAAGAAAAATCTTTCTCTGTTTTTTTCTTTGAACGAATGTTTCAAACCTACTGAGAATAAATTTTTGACATGGCAAATTCATAATAACAATCGCTGAGTAGAATAGTTTCTTCTGTGACTGAAAAGTTATATTGATTCCTTCGAGAGAATTTTGAATACAATTTTTAAACTGTTCAATCGATTTCTACAATAATCTAATTGAGAGATGAACCGTGAGATATTCTTTCGAATCACTCTACGACTATTTCTATTGTGAATTACATAGAAGTTAAATTTTATCAAAAATACATCTTGTAGACCTAGACGTATATCATCAATTGATTCAACTGATGAATTGCAACAACATACAACAGCATCCGTCGATGATAATAGAAGTATAATGTCGATAACTATCGACAATGTATTTGAATCGATGGATGATAATGTAGCAACAAATGATAACGAACAAATCCCACAACGAATTTATCAACAAGAAATATCATTCGATCATATTGCTTCCATACAAGCCATCAATATCAAAAATATCCTTCCCGAATTGGATGCGTAAATTTTATTATCATTATTTAATCATTCATTTTATCATAGAATTTGATTTCTTATTGTTGTTCTAGTCCAACAGATTCATTGCCGATGAAAGAAAGTATACTTAACACATCTTCAAGTATTCAACAATCAATACCGATTCAAATCGAATCAATAAATCATCTTTCACATTCAAGTATTTCTATGCCTGATTGTATTTCCGATAGTCGTCGTATATCTATACGTCAACAAAAACGACGTACATTCCGTGATTCGAACAATCCACAAGATTCATCTATATGTACAAAGAAAAGACTGAAATATGATTCAGATATAAATAGTAATTTCAATATTGATTGCATGAATAACAGTGATCATAGTCCAATAGCAAATGAACAACAATTATTAGAAAGTTCGTCAATATATTCGAGTTATTTTAAGTTTCTGAGAAATATGATGTTTGACTATTTAAAGTAAAACGAATTCGAACAGTAGTAAAACGTGGTGGAAAACGAACAGTCAATCAACAAGGTAGATTTTATTCTCTGATATGATTACATAGTCATTTTATTTATTGATTATTTTAGATAATGAAAATGAAGATTTGCTTATGAATTCACCGATAAATGCAAGTCTACGACAAAAACTA
Organism: Rotaria macrura; assembly: GCA_900239685.1. Lineage (NCBI taxonomy): Eukaryota > Metazoa > Rotifera > Eurotatoria > Philodinida > Philodinidae > Rotaria > Rotaria macrura. The sequence goes on along the minus strand of OENT01000386.1, from coordinate 28,919 downwards.
GAAGAAATGTTTAAACATCGATCAAGTCGCTATAATTTTCTTGATCTGAGTATGATGAATTTCTTAAATTTTTTGTAAATAACAAGATTTGATACTTCTAGATAATAATCTAATGGGTGATAGTCGTTTAGCTGAATTAAAAGATCGCATGCGTCAATGTCAAAAAGTTTTTTTTAATTTGAAAAGTGCTTTGAGAAAAATTGAAAAACAAAGAAAAATATTTATTCGTCGACAAAAATTAACAAATACAGAAATACGTACATACGATAGTAAGTATCAATTCGAACCAGAGAAGAAGCTCTCGAATAGTCTAATCTCATACTTTTCAACAGATCCTGTTGGAAGTTTCTGTTCGTTCGTTTTCTTTTTACATGGAGAAGTGTTCAGCAAGAAAAATGTGAAACGAAACAATGCAAAAATTAGACTGCTTGATCTTCGATGAAGTTGTCTCGATTAATTTGACATAGAAGCAAATATCGTAATTTTAGTGAACGTTTCACAATGTGTAGACAGTTGACTGTTGTGTTAGTATTTATTTTTCAACTAATAGAGAAGTTAGAAATTATGAGATTGATTTTTGATATCGTTCATTCTTAAGATAGTTTTCTTTTTGGTGAAATACTTACATCTCACCTTGGCATGCATCGTTGTGTCTTAACAGTATCCAATGATGAATACAGACGAAAGAAAAAAACCATCAACTGAATACGGATTGGAGTTTTCTTTCTCAAATAAGTATAAACTTTATACTTCATCTTTTCTATTTCTTTAGTTGCCCAATCAACGACATGTGACGGATTATTACCAACGACATGTACATGACAATCAAATGACTAATTTCCATTTGAATAATTGTTTTGTTTTTGTTTCTCTTCTATTTGTTATTTGAAATTCGTTACAGTGCGCATCATGTATGACGAGTGTATTCAAAAAATGAATGTTTATATTTTCATTTCTTTTACAAATAGAAAAGATTTCTAATAATTGTGATATTTCTAGTTCTCTTTTATTTTCATGGAAATTCATAAATTGACCAATTTACCCGATACACTTTACTACATACCCAATTTTATAACACAAGAAGAAGAAGAATGTCTATTGTCATGTGTTAATAATGTACCGCGTACTCGTTGGGTTCAATTACGTAATCGTCGTTTACAAAATTGGGGCGGACAGCCACATGCAAAGGGTATGATTCAAACTGAATCATTACCACAATGGTTAGAACCATTTACTCAACGGATTCTTCAACTTGAAAATCAAACTATCTATGGTGATAATAAATTTCAATTTAATCATTGTCTAGTGAATGAATACGAAGCAGGTCAAGGTATTATGCCACATACTGATGGACCTGTTTACTATCCTATTGTTACGACTATTTCATTACAATCACATACTGTTATTGAATTTTATCGACCGATTGATAGTAATGATGTTAAGGTGAGACATACGCATCGGTATGCATATATATATATATCTATATCGAATAGGTTTTTTGGATCTAGTTAGTTATGGCGTCATGATTTACACAAAAGGTGATCTTCTAGAAATAACCGTTAGTTGTGAGTCGACTGTGATACGATGATCATTGAGTTTGCCTGACGTATGTATGTATTTGACGTGTTATTAGTAACGGATGGCCTAGAATACATAGCACACTTTATATTTCGTGTTTTTCTCAGTCAATTTGTATTGTAGAAACTTCGTGCTTTGTCTCAAAAGACGCCCCTTTCATCAATTCTCTACAAAATTACATTAGACCGTTTACTCTAATCTTTCAATTTAAAGATGTGACCGAATAATCCTATCTTGCTGCAATGTGTATGATACTCCAAAGAATCTTATTAGGCATTATGAAGCCGAACGAAATTTTTTTTTGTCTCTAAATTATGTTCAAACAATTTTTATATCAATGCCCATCACTGAGAAAAAGAATCTTGTTTTGAAAACCTGATAAAAATCCTAATTTTGAATTGATCGTTTCAGAAACTTGGTTTTTTGAGTTTATACTTTTCCAGTTTAAATATAAGTTGTACAATGGAGAAAAAGCTCATTGTGCATTTATAACTCTGTATTCGGATGGAAATAGAAAAATAGGCTTATTTTGGGTGCTTTCCACTTGGTTTCAAGAAGTCAATCTCTATTTCATAAAAGCTGGTTTGAAATAAGTTACACTGCATACGATGAGAAAGATTAAAACTCATTGCACCAAAAACTTCTTTCTAGTATAGTTTATTTTTGTATAATGATAGGAAAAAATTCAAGTTATTCAAAAAATAAATCTGTAGAAAGTAATCGATGTTGAAAAAGTCTAATATTATTCAGTTACGTCTTTAAATTGAAAGATTAGAGTAAACGGTCTAATGTAATTTTGTAGAAAATTGATGAAATGAACGTCTTTTGAGACTAAGCACGAATTTCTACAATGCAAATTGGCTGAGAAAAACACGAAATATAAAGTATGCCATTTATTCTCGGCTCACCCATTACCAATAGCAAACGGTAGATAAATATCAATACGCTACGGTGTAGAGACCATTGAACTGAACGTGAACAATTCATTTGAAATGTATTTAATTCAAAAGAGATTAGATTTAGTTACGACCGTCTGTCAATAGAAATATGAAAACATCATTCTATCTTTATAACACACTAATCTACAATCAAGTTCTCGATTCTCTAACATATCAGTAATCTTGAATATTTATATGTAGATGATACTTTAATACAATGAATCAGCAGTTTAGTTTCCGACTAAAATATGCAACTCCTACGTATTTCTGGATCGCATTATACGAATCTAATATCATTTTTTGTTGAAAAATCGTTTTGTCACATATGTATTTCAAATATTAGGTTTTTGCTAGCACATTGTTTGTCTAGTTGAAATGTCGCTAATCGTCTTCGATCGTTGTTTTTATATCTGAAAAATGAACGAATTCTGAAATAGTGATTTTTCGTCAACGTTAGAACTTAATCAGTTCATGCCATATTTTATTGATCACAGGATGACTACGGTACATCTATAAAACATTTATTCTTACCATTCTTGGCTTGTATTGTTTAACATGAAATTAACATAATGCACTGTGTTTTGTTTTGAATATTAGAGAGAAAAATCTAAATTCTATTTGTAATATCAGCCGACATTTTGACTTTCAATGTTTCTATTCACTAATTTTTCTTAGAAAAATAGATGTTAATTTCAATAGAACTCTATGAGCAATTTTCTGTTAGAGTAGGACAAAAGAATTTCTTGATTTTATAGAAATTCTCTCACGAAATTATTTATCTATACATAAAGAAAATGCTTGAGTTTCAGATTGCAACAAAAGTTTTGTAAATAATATTATAGAATATTAGAGTTTATCGATCATACATTTTCAATGTGTATAAGTAATCTTTTAAAGTATTTGAAGCGTTTCATTTTCTATGTTTTGGTTGATTTTCAATAGAATGTTAATATTCAAAAAAAAATAGAAGACTTTACTAATAACTTTTACATTTGAAACTATGAAAAACAAATGTACTTATTTAAATAGAACATTTTCTTTGTTTCCTTCTATAGGATGCTCCAGCATTTTCAGATCGTTGTATTGCAAGAATACTTCTCGAACCACGTAGTTTATTTATTGTCAAAGATAATATGTACTCATATTATTTACATGGCATAGAAGAGCGTCAAGAAGATACAATTAATCCAACTAATATAAGTAATTTTGATCGATGTACTGATGATATTAAAAATAAAGATGAACAAATACTCAAGCGTACAACACGAATTTCATTAACAATTCGATGTGTAGAAAAAGTATCGAAAGTACCAATTGGAATATTACGCAAATAAAATCATTTTTAACAATCTAATAAGAAGAAAGCAAGAGACAGTTCTTTTACGTTTTTCATTCTTTTCATTTTTAAGATGTTAATACTTGGAAGAATTCTATCTCGTCGTACGTACTTTACACTAAATCTACAATGTCGTTCTTATCTATTTCATTCCGTTGTATTTAATAAACTACAAGTACCTATTCAATTATCATCCACAGTTCTTGCATCGCCTAGAAAATATCTTTCCCCATGTACTTCATTCTCATCTAAATCATTTGATCAACAAAAAATCGATCACGTATGGACAATACCAAACATTCTTACATTTTCACGTATTGGCACAGCACCAATACTTGGCTATTTAATTATAAATCATTATTATACATTATCATTATCATTATTCTTACTCTCAGGTTTTACTGATCTATTGGACGGGTGGATTGCACGTCGTTATCCATCGCAATCATCTGCATTAGGTTCATTTCTTGATCCATTTGCTGATAAGATGCTTGTTGGTTTTGTTGTCATATCACTTACTTATGTTCATCTCATGCCTCTATGGCTTCTTGCATTAATATTAAGTCGTGATGTTGCTATTATGTTTGTTGCAGGTTACCTTCGCGTAAAATCTGTATCACCACCGCGAACATTGAAGAAAATCTTGAATATGAAAAATGCTACTGTACAACTTTATCCAACCTTTGTTAGTAAAGTAAGTAAGATTATTATTCATCTATTATCTAGAAAGAAATTTTCAACATTCATCTAAACAAACTGAATATAATAGAACTATTGACAATGGTGTTTAATATTTTTTACAAAATTTTCTTCACGATTGCAGAACTTGTATTTGCTTTAGATTCTGAGCATTGTAAACTAGTTGAAACTTACCATATCATTGAGATTCTAGTCCCCGTAGTGAGCTTGAGAGAGTTAATAAATTAAAGGAATAACCTACGCCAAGTATGGTGCTGAAAATCGTCACAATATGTTATAGTTCAACATCGAATACTTACGTACTAAAATTAGTTTCATCAATAATCTTTTCTGAGCATGAAACAGTATCTGAAGTTGAAAAATAAAGTCGAGAAAAAAATGCTAAATCGAAATTATACTGTAAGCAAACAAAAATATATATCAGATTTTTCAAAAGAAAAATTTTGAAAATTCGATCTTCGACTAGCATAGCTAATTTTTAGCACATCTAGAATAACAGCATGTCAACAATTCTATACAACCAGTCACATTCGTTTCATGACGTGTGTTTTGTAATTGTTCATTCGATGAGCATGACACAAAACAATACATTGTATTCAAACTTCAACTATCTGAAAATATACGTTGATAAATGTAGTGTGACTTAAAACTCATATTATTCTTAGTTTTGTAGTTCAACTACGAGAACTTTCCATCAATCTGAGTCTATTTAGTGGTGATCATAATAGATAGGATACATCTTTCCACCATTGTCAGTGTATGATCTCGAAAATAACTCGATAGAAATAAGCAATATTTTTAATCACATCATTTCAGGTAAACACAGGTGTTCAAATTGGCCTCTTAACATTATGTATAGCAGCACCGATCTTCAATTATCATCACACTGGTTGGATGTCAGTTCTTTATACATTATCAGCACTTTCGACAGGTGTATCATGGCTTTCCTATGTTGGCAAAAGTGGCCGATCAACATTTAAAATGCTTTCACAACAAACAAAATCTTCTTCTCGTTCATCTTAATCAGTATATGTCTTTTGTATACAAAAAAAACGAAAAATCAACAAGCACATAGAATAAAACACAAAAAAGAAAGAGAAAGATAGAAAAATTGTTGTTTTGATGTTATTAAATGTTATTCACAAAAGCTATTTTCCGACGTAGCAGAATGAATAACAGCCACTGGTGATGGAGAACTTTTCCGAGCAGCTGCTGGTTGTGGTGTATAAGTAAATACTAATGGTGTTAAATAGACAATACCATCACGACGTACAAGTGAGATAGGTGTTGAAATAGGACGTTGAACCCATGGCATATTAGGCATAACTGATGAAAATTGAGGCACATTAGCAACAATTGTTTGCGTTGATCTATTTATGAAAAACAATCAAAAAGAATTACTACTTCAAAAGAGAACAACAATGCAAACATACCGATAATCTGTACATGGTGATTCAGTTTCACCAAACCATACTGATAAACCTGGTGCAAAATTTTCACCTGTTAATTCAATCGTTGCAGCTGCACCACCACCATCAACCTATCGTTGAAAAAAAAGATAGGCTTGGCGAGAAAATCATATCTTATGAGAAATACATACAACGATATGTCGAGCAACTGGAACGGGTGTGATCGGATGTGACACTGGACCTCGAGCTTCGAACCATGTATATTCAGCTTTGTCAGTTGATATAATTGTCCAACATGCTGAATCATTTATATCGACACGATGACGTTCATTCGCACATGGTTTACCCTAAAAGCAAAAACAAAACGTTTTAAAACATGCTTTCAAACGAACACAGTAACCTAAAAAGTTTCTTACCGCAATGCCAACTATACGTTCAGTGGCTAAACACAAATATACTAAATTTGATGAAGATGATGATGGTCCACTTTTGAATTCAAATGCACATTTATGTAACTGTGAAACAGGTTCATCCGAATCTAATAATACTCGATTTTTGTCTACTTTTCTAATTGTCTAAACAAAAAACGAAAACATTGGATATTTCCAATTTCATTGAATGAGCAAATTCTAGGCATAAAATACAATCAGCAATCACAATTTCTAGTCGATGCAGAAGTTGATTTAACTGTTGTACTGTTTCCAATTGAATTTCTATGAACACAAGGCTAATTCATAGAATCTAAGAAACATTCTAACAATATCTCGAGTGATGTGTCAGCTCGTTATAAAAACACCATGACATCAGTTTTCGGAATTCAAATTAACTACGAATCCAAAATTGCTCGCCTAATTAGTGCTGCTGACATACGTCTCCATGATCTTTCTTGGATAAAATTAGGATGGAACACTTCTTTACAACAGCTTGAATCATCAAGAACTTCTAACTGATTCTTTTCTGCTAACATGAAATAATGCAATCATAGCAACGATGTAATCATGTATCGGGCATACGTTGAAGCAATAGCAATACTAACCATAGAGGCAAATCAACAGGATTGTACATTAGAATCTATATACTAATCTGCTACTCGTAATGAATTTAATTATTACCGGTTTAAAACATTTCCATGATGAAAAAAGTTTTTCTCAGCTTCATTTCAGTCAATGTCGTCTGCACAGTTCTAAAGAAAACCTTACGAATAACGTCGAACATTCTTATGGAAATAACTCAAATCATAATTGTCTTTACGATCGATTCTATAACAAACAAATTCTAATCTACTCTCTAGATATCAAACCTCGTTTTGGAATTTTTATTTTGTAGAAAGAAATTTCCTTACATATATTGAAGTTGAATAGAGTACACCTTCTCGAATTACACTCATGTAAACGTCGATTCATTCTCTATAGATCTCTATTAAACAACAAAAGTAATACACCGCTTGTTTGAACAACACGTTTTTCTTAGGTTAATATTTACATTCTTACCAAATAAGGTAATGCTTGATTCGTCACTGAACAAACAAGTTTAACTGTCGAACCATATTGAACAAAACCTTCTTTAACTGAGAAACTATTCGATTCCATGCATGGTTCTTCATTGTCAACTAAATGTATGTAGAATGATCCCCATTCATGTGCACTTGCATGGAATTGATTCTTTTCATCGACGTGTAGAAATCTTGTGCTAACATTTTGACTTCTGAAATAAATTGAGAAAAGATTGAATTTTAAAATGATTCTATTTCTTTTTTCTTCTTAGCAGCCTACCGTAGACGATTGAATAAAGCTATCTTTGAACCAGATTGAATACATACTGCTATTAAAAAAAAACAATAAACGAACAAATTAAACTTAAATGTAAAAGAAAGAATTATTTGTTTTTCATTGAAAATTACATTCAGCATTTTTCACAGATTGCTTTTTCTTTGATGGTTTTGATATAACTTTTATTTTTCGACTTTCAAACATTCCAATATAAGGATTATCACGAAAATCATTGGTGTACATCATTTTAACATTTAAATTTATATGTTTACGTTTGTCAGAATCAGAAATAAACAAAGTTTTTGCTGCACCGAAACGCTAAATTAAAACAAGACGTTCTTTCTTTTTTAAACATATTTTAAAAAACAATGTCTATCATTACTTTTCCATTTTCAAATGGTAAATGTTGCATTTCACTTGATTGTGTTATATTGCCCGACGGTGATCCATTATGATCATTGTGATACAATGGTTCACCAATACTGATCATCGTACATAGATTATCGTGGTCTAAATCTTGACTCCAACCATCGCCAGATAAATATACACAAGGTGGTGGACAAAAGAACCTTCAACGAAGAAAAACAAAAGAAATAACGAACGTTTTTTCTTTTAACAATAAAACATTTTCTACCGTTTTTCATTGCCGTACGATTTTTGAGCCACTTTAGCATGATGTATGGTGACTGTACGATGACGACGTGTTGATAAATAAGCAGCCATGATTTCTCGTGTAACTGGTCGATGTTCGAGCTCTTCATAACTAGTAGAACGACAAAAAAGAAAATGACAACAATATATTCGAGGTCTCGTGTTTAATGAAAATTACCTCTCATCGTTACCGTGGACATTAAATCCATCGGGTGACGATGACGACGTAGGCATATTCAAGCTACTTGTTGTTGCTGTTCCGCTACCTATTTAAAAATAAGTTGAGCATATAATGAACATCATATTTTCTTCTTTTTCTCTCTTTCACAATCATTCGTCAACATTGTCGACGCGTCTGGGGAAATTTTCCCATCGCTCAATATGTACAAAAAGAATGAGAGGAGGAGAGAGAGAGCAAATCGACATGAACAGAATTGAACAGACGATTCGCGTTATTTCTTCTCTCTTTTTCTTTGAAACAACGGTTACCATTAATATCATCGACGAGGAATACGGTATCGAACAGATCATTGATATTCATTTCTCTCTTTTTATTTTCTTTGTGACAATGTATTAATCCAGATGGATCATTCTCATAAGTATATATATTTTTTTATCAACAATAATGATTACTCACTAGTCGGATTATTAGTTTTCACCAATCGTTGCCGTTTATGATTAAGGCGTTTAATTGGTTTCTGATGATTTATCATTGGTGACTGATTATCTGTCAAAGAGCGAAGTCGTAATGATGATATTGGTTGTGGTGTCGAAGAATTTGATGTAAAATTTGTTAACATTTGATACATAGCCAATTGCATGTTAACCATAAATTGATAATCATTCTATTGAAGAGGAATTTTTTAATTGTTTTCTTTTGATCAAGATCAAAGAGACGGACAAAAGGATACTTCTTCTTCTTCTTCTTTCGAAACAACTGTTTAAATTAGATAATAACATGTGATGTTTGTATCCGATGGAATTTTATTCAAGCGAAAACTCATGAAAACTTTTTCGTGAATGTGTTTTTGAAATTTCATTAGTCAATTACATCTATTTGGATTAGATAAGATCTTCAACGAGAGACGTGAGAAACTGACGGCGATGAGTTTACACAACGGTTAATAAATATAAATTTTTAAGATATGATCGGCTCTTGATTCGAGATATTCTATTCGAACCATGTTATTTGACATGGTACGAAAAGAAGAAAAAACACCATACTTCATACTTTTTCTAATTTCTACGAGGCTACTAACAAGTCATGTCGTTTTTGGAATTGGAGCTCGAATGCATCATGCTACCTACAATCGACAATATAATATTCAACGGAGAATTCTAGTCCTTAACCGATTATCATGAAGATACCCTGCATGTTCATGGTATTTATAGAATTAACTCAATGGTTCATTTTTAAGAGAGATGATGTTGAATATTCACACAGAAAATAGGATTTGCGATAGAATTCGTCGACATTTTTACGATTCTTATCTCGGTAGATGTTCGTATCTTGGATGTAGCTATCAGATCGCTTTAACGTACATTAATGAATGCAAGATTTTAATTTCAAGTTAGTAGCAAATCGGAAGATCTTAGATAATATTATTAAAGTGAAGTCGTTGAGAAGTGTTGGTGTATTAACTTCAAAATATAGATATTTAGATTATCTTCTAACCAATAACGCATTTATCTATTGACTCCATGTCAATTTTCAGTAGATCCATAGTCTTTTGTGACAACATTATGAAATCTATCGAGGCATCATTTGAAAATATGAGATTTTTCAAATCTCACAATTCGAAAATCTAGTTAGAAATCAAATAATTTACCCAGAATGACATGGCATATTGTCTCCAATCCATCTTGAATATACTTGACAGTCGACTATTGAAACTGAGAATACTGAATAACTATCATTTTCTCTGGTTTCTCTTATACAGTAGATAGATTTTTTTTCGTGTCAATTTGCATTTTCGCCCCATTATGTTTGTTCAGAAAATGTTCTTGAAATACATAGAGAGAGAGTAAGGTGGACAAAGAGAATGCAAAAGGGCGTGTATTTGTCTTTCAAGACAGAGAATATGTATCTTATCATTCATTCATACATTCTCATTTTCAATGATGAAAAAAGGAACTGCTACTGTTAATATTCCTTTTCAGACGTACACATACACACACTTCAATCTTTGATAGGCAAACATCTTTATGTCGCCTAATTAAAACTGAGACATACTTATACACATTCATTCCTGTATATATGTATACACGATGGTGATGATAATAGATGTATGCTAGCAATGATCACAACGGTAAATAGAGAAAAAGAAAGTAATATGCTTCTTTAGACAAAGAAAAAAGGGAACGAAGAAGGTGAGATGAGATACACTCTTGAGTTTTAAAAGCAAATAAATCGATGAATTCAATATGAATCATGATGGTAAACTTATTTCTTATTAATATTGAGAGCTATTCAGTACGAATAAATACTTCCTTCATGTTTGAATTTCGTTACATTTCTATCACATATATCATGCTCGATATGAAATTGTAAAAAGACATACAATTAATGTCATTTCGCTATTCGTCGAATGTTTATTTGTTTCCTAGAATATATTAATTAGATTTTATATTGAATCGAATAGAAAAGTTTCTTTTTATCATAGTTTTACTTGAACGAAGAACGAACATTTTTAAGTATAATTCAAAGAAGTAGAAAATATGTAAACATTAAGCACAAGAAAGTTCTATGATGTGCAATAGAAAATTAATGCCAATTTAAGATGTTTGCCTATGTTTGAATTGAAAAAGATAAACGTGCGTCTCATTGCCTGGTATCCTATACAAAACCGTATGCAAATATGAAGTGCTTGATTTGTCACCTATTCTATATCTCCAGTATTAGAAATGATATCAGACCGGTCAATACCGGAAATTCATCGAATGAAATTTCAAAATAACTACCTTAGTTTTCGGTCTTGGTTTTTTCTCCAAGGTAATGCTACATGAATTAAGTATGACGTTTGATAGAATGTGTATGGAAATAATAATTTCACAACACTGCTCCGTAGTGTGGTGAAGATTCACGCTATTGCAACAGATTTCTTTTTACTATAACAATATGTATCCAGCAATCTTAGTATGTAATTTTTGAGATGAAAAGCATTTTCAATTAATGAAGTTCATGAAACGATTTTCTTTTACTTGTGATAATATCTTGCTTCTATTTCTCTATGCTAAACAACCAATTTTGTTGAAATAAAGTTTTCTTCAGATGAAATGTTATTGGCATTCAACACAAAACTAGAAGAGTCTAAAGGTGTGTTGCTGACAAATTTTCATTAATAAGATGTTGTTCAAAGAAAAAAATAATAACATTCTGAAAACGTTCGTCGAGTTCTGTCATTCTAGATAATGCAAATGAATTTTAATAATATTTCCATAGAATAAGAAAAAGATTTTGTTCCAATAGGTACTGTTAGAAGGGTGGTATTATTTTATATGTTGCTATGATTTCTTGAATACTTGACTATTTTTTAGAGATTTTTCTTTTTCGGCATACAATTTGACAATAATTTTGCTCCTCACTCATATATATATATAAATTTATTGTCGGCAATGAAAAGTTTATTCAGTTAAGGATAAATATTAGTTGAATAGTTCCATTTAATCATTAGTTAATCGATGTCGTAGCTGAAACTGATTCTTTTGGTTTCTAGAATAGTTTGGTTACCTGTGACAAGTGTCTACGAGACACAAGTATAGTTATCTAAAGTCACGGTGTCCGTAAAATGTCTCAATCAATATATAGATATAGTTTGAGATAGGGGGCTAGATGCATTAGGTAAATTAAAAATTTTTGCAGAGTTTTCAATTTTTTTAAAAATTTTCGGCGACTTTTAAATAGTTCATGTGTGAAGTTGCTCATTTTAGAATTTTACAGTTTGAAGATAGTAATATCTACTTGAGTTAACGGTTTGAACTCCTCCGTAGTCTCTCAAATACCTTATAGAAAAATGTTCAAAGATTTAAGAATCGATTTTATGTTGTTAACGTACATGAACGATCTTGTTCGTACCATGTTGAATTATTTTTTTTATAAAATGAGACTGAAGCATAGTTTAATTGTATTGTGATTCGAAAGTAATCATAGAAACGATGTGTTTCTCGAGAAAATTAATTTTTCAGTACATTGATGCAATAGTTTCAATTTGCCAAAGACAAGACGTGTGACAATGTAATGGCATGAGGGTGTTCATTCTGACGATTTGTCTTTTGTATGAATTTATAGTAAGACACAATTCAAAAATATCTAACATAGAAATATTTCTCATTCTTAAAATGAGAGATAAAAACAATAATGTTCAAGGTTCATTTTTTTTAAATAGTACTATCAATCAATGTAATATGAACCTATTCAATTACAAAACATCACCTACAGTCAATAAAAATCGATGATACTTGAACCATTCAGCCAATCGAAGAAATTCATAATCTAGTACAATTATGCATCTTTCTTCGTTTTTTTACTCACTCACCCTAATGAATCATTGTGTATAAGTATGAATATTTCTTCTATCTCTAAATTGATATGACTTTTGTCTGACGAAAACTTATCTAATACGTTAGAAACGTAACCACCGAATTCTCATGAATACTCTTGTGTATGAATAGATTGATGTGAGTTTATGCTATCTACACGAGTTTAGCTTTTTGCTTTGATCTTTTCGTTATTGAAGTATGAATTCTATACAAAGATCTTGATTATATTTTTACTGAATTTTCATTCATAGACAAACAAAAACAACGGTCGATCAAATGAATTAATTAAAAAGTTAAATTCGTTTTTTCAACTCTTGGACCATTCATTTTAGTCATATGTTGATATCGAACTCGTATCGAAGAGAGTAGTTCGGCATATCGTGGTTTATCTGGTACCAATGTTCGAAATTCACGACACGATTCAATAATGCCATTCAATAAACGTATTTTTCGAGGATCAGCATCATTGGTTGATGTAAGTTTTTCTTGTAATTGTTCACAATTAACAGCTATGATTGCAATGTCACGATGATTTTCAAGAGCATAGTCAAGACCACGACAGAAGCCTTGTCGAAAACCACGTTGATAACCATATTGCCTACCTTCGTGTAGACCGCGTTCGGCAAAATGGTCTTGAAGAGATAAAGTAAAATCGAGTAGATCAATGTTACTATCGTCGGTCATCTGAAATGATTGAACATTGATCATTACGCATTATTATGCAAAGATCATTTTTCAAGAGGCCAACTTTCTACGATTATTCTTTTTGTTTAATTAGTCTCATGTTTACGTTCACGTCAAACAGCTAACTCCTGCTAATATCATTATATAAGAAAAGAGGATGTTTTGCATATTTATTTATCAATATTGTTCAGATTCCAAATTTCTATTCAAAGCAATAGAAAATAAATAAATAAAAGTGAATACATAAAAAATTGCTATTTTATTTTAAAAAGAAAAACAAAACAGAAATAATTGAATGAGAATGAGATGACAGCACCGCAAAATATTAGATCTTTTACACAGCAAACAAGGAGAAAGTATTGGCCACAAATAACATTCGATGACTAGAAACCACAAGAAAACGATTATACTAAACATTAATCTGTTTCTTCAAAACCTTCTTCACTCAATTTTTTAATAATTGCTCGTACCATTCTCATACAATCATAACAATCGACTGTATGATTTTCATGTCTTGAACAATGATCAAAGTCATCATTATAACCAGGCAAATCTTTTATGTGACGGAATTTTTCATTAGCTGTCGTTACTTTACGTTTATAGGAATCTAGTACAGTTTCTAAATGTTTAACACGTGCAACTAATAATAAATTAATTGTCTTTAGTGACAATTCATTTAACCGAGGATCACCATTACCACTATTCGGTAACAGATTCAAATTAAGATTGTGTTTTAAATGATCAGCACAACGACGTATAACATCATCGAAGTTATATTTTTGTGCTAGCAGTAGTGAATCAACAGTACCACGTTGTTGCATTAAATAAGCTTGACATCGTTTTGTTAATTCTACCATTTGATATTCCTAAAAACAAGCACATCAATAATTATTCTTTTTTTCTTTCTATTGTACAAGAAACATTTATTTACATCAGCCAATTCTAATAAACGTTGAACATTGGTTGCAACAATCGGTCGATTGGGTGGATAGATAACAGCAACTAATTCTTTCATGTCATCGAATGATTTACCTGGTAAATTGATTTCCATTGAATCACGTTCACGAAAATTCGATTTGAACATAGTCTCAAAAACAGGTGACCATATTGCGAGTAACGCACGATTGCAATATAACTTTTTATCTTCCACATTAAGAACTACGTCATAGAAAGGTGTTGGTTTTGTAAAATCGAATTGTTCCATGATTGGTTTCGTATATTTACACTATTGTCGTACGTGTGTTACCAATTGATATGAGTACTGGAAACAACAAGATAAGACTAAGATTGTCAACAGTAGAGAGAGAGAGAGATCATTTATCCATTACTGTACATACTATGTAGATGTCTCTAGTTCTTTAGCGAATAGGAACTAGTGACGGCGTCAGGATTTACAATCAGGATGGGTTAAACCTTTTCAGACCATCTGCACGACTATGTTTGGTAACAACTTAGAAAACAAACAACAAGGGAGGGAGAAAACAACTTTGTTTGGCTCCATCATTGATGAGAAAAATGACATTAAATAAAAGAACACTTATGGCATGACTGAAACATAAAACTAGAGTTGATTAGTTTGACAGAGATTTTTTTAGTTCCGACAACATCTTAGGAGCATGACTTCTAAGCGAGATGACATAACAAAATTTAAATGGAGACATTATCAAATAAGAAACATTTCCGTAGTTAATTTTTTTTAGTAGTTTATGAATGTTAAGATAGTTTTGAAAACGAATGATCAGTAAAGCAAAATTAATCTAATTTCATGCCATGCATCACAGTTTATCCAATGATAGAATCTTTATCCAAACTTTGTTTTCAGTATTTAGAAAGATTTTAAAAATTTGATTTACTTTTAGTTAACTTTAAATAGTTTACAAAACGATGTTCTCCTAATTGAATGAGAAACTTAACTGTTACTTCAAACAGTCTTCTTCAGAAGATCTAAACAATACTCAACTATATTATGTTCATTAGATTCTTTAGAAATCAGATACTCGAGCACAGTTGATAACGTCAAGTGTCGTTTGGATTTCTTAAAAATTTTTTCTTTGATAGAATTTTGAGAGACATTCTTCAATCAACCAATAGACCACTGGCAAAATGACCGGTTTTTATCACAGAATGACAGAAAATTTTTCGGAAAAAGAAATCTTACAAAGAATAAAAATCAGACACAAAGTAGATAATATCGGTGTCCTTTCAAATGATTTAAAATTCGTTACTTAAGAATTTTTCATGACCTAGAATTGCATACAAATTTTGAAAAAGACTAGCAAGACTCATAGACTTTCTATTCTTTTTCGAAACTTTGCTTAAATTGATTTCTTAATGAGATTCATCGTTGATGTTAGAAGGTGCTTTTATCAGTTAGGCAATTTATTTACTTAATTTCAATATAATTCGATGCTTCATTCATTTGACTTGACAATTCACTGAAACCTTGAATCCCATTCGGTTTCCACAATTCGTATAGATTTTAGTAATTTTTTTTTCATAAAAAGAAATTTTTTTGGTGTACCTTCCTTTAGTTTAATTTAGATGATTCACATTGGACTATTTACGGAATGATTTGTCTTCTAATGTTCATGGATAAGTCAATAACAGCTGAAATATGTTGAATACAACTAGGATCAGTATCAAATCAATTTGTGAAAGAAGCATGTTAATCTATATTGTACTATGTCGAAGAATCATATTAATCTTTGAAACAAATCCCATCATTTCTAAAAAACATTCGACTTATTGTTGTCTGTTTAGTGTGTTAAATGATTCTAGAACATTCTTAATATACATTCAAGTTACTCCGTTAGGCTAAGAGATAATAACAACAAGCGTTCACCGATATTACCCATGAGGGATTTTGAAAAAAAAGTAAATAGATTCTATTCCCTAATAAATTACCAATTCAAATTTGATTGTAAATAGCTTATGGCATATGTAAGCTTGACTTTATGAGTCAAGATAAAAAGAAAAGTGTGAAGTGAGGTTATACGATCGTCTTCACCATACCGTGACTTGAAATCGGAGCAATAATTCTGTGTTCGATTAAGAAAACGAAAGGATACATAAGTTTGTTGAAAAATTTAAGAACTAATGATGATTAAAAGAAAATAGAACTTTGCATTTTGTCATGTAAACAATCAGTAATTATGAAAAATAATTAGTTTTTTGTGTTTGAAATAAATATACACATCGTCTGAATTTAGCAAGTTCTCGTTTTACGATTTAACGACATTACCATTTCTAGGCATAAAAAGATCATTCTAAGTAAGGCTACTGTAGTTATTTTAATAGACACTATCTGTGAATGAAAATATTTTCTATAATGATAGAACATCTTAAAGAAACTAATGAATATTTAACAGAACACATGTATTTACCGAACGCAAATCTTCATCTTGTTCATTCCTTCTCATATGAATGACCAAAATACTACGAGTTATAGATTGCACTGACGATCTAATAGTTTTGTATAGGAAAGAGAAAGATTGTAGTTTCTCCTATAGTTCAGTTTGCATTATCTACGGTGTTTTCACTACAATATCTCTAAGTATGTGAAACGATTGACAGATCTGACCTTGATCTTTATAAAGTATGTAGTCGTGTAATACCTCTAATAAATGTACAATACTGAAATAGGATCTAAAGAATGAATCAGCTACATACGAGTAGATATTGTTATTCTAATCTCCAAAAGACAATGTATAAACAAATTTTCGTTATAATCTCTGAACTCTTTTCCTGTAATACTTTTTGAAGTTACCAGTATAGACGAACGATGAATAAATCTAAGACACGGTAGCTTCTATAGAATGGTTTCATTGATCTGCCGATATTACTTTGACATCTTCTTTCAATAATCATTCGTCTAGAACTACTATGGAAGTTAGATGGCCAATTCTTACGATTTCACGTGTTCGTCAGCTAAACAAACACATTTTTCACTTTCATATATTTATCTAAAAACTTTTCATTGTAAGTACCTTGCATTTACATTCACAAAATCAAAAAAAAGGTTCTATTAATTATAAACGGACAAAAACAATTATTCACACATGCTTACACACAGAAAAACAACAAAAATTATACGCAACCAAACCTAATCTATGAATTTTTTGAATACAAACAGAAAAAGAAACAAAGAAAAACTAACTTCCTGAGAGATTACTCTTATCAACAACAATCACAGTGATTACATATCAATTTGATCTCCCAATGTATTTTTTTCTACGCCAACAAAACGTAAATGATGGTTAGCTCCATAGCGATAATCAAAAAATAATTCTTCCCCTGCTGATATGAAGCGTTTGGAATAAATACCTATTCTATGATCACCATTAACTCGAATAACTTTAGCATAACAATTTGGATTTATTGAGTGATTAGCAAAACGTATTTTATTTCCACGACGTGTTGCATCAACCATATACTCTTCATTGAGATCAAATAAGAAACTTGTACCAATCGTATCATACATTCTTCCACGTAATTCACCTTCGTCTTGTGTTACCTAAATAAAACCGAAAATCATAAAAAAAATTGATTTTCTCTCGGCTGTTCATTTTCTTATTCATTATGTCTTACAATTTCTCCACAATATTCAGCAATGAATTCATTTCGGTGGATGTTAACATGTGTAAACATTCCCCAACCAGCTACGTCCGATTCTGCTAGTAACAATGGTTTATGTAAACTACGTTGTATAGCAACATTATGACATGAACATGTTGTATTTGTTCTTATTTCAGTTTTTGGATTGCCAAAATCATCTGCACCACATTGTGTACATAAATCAGGATCACATTCACGCGATGCAGCATAACAAGGACATTGCTTTGTTGTACACGATGAACGACAACGACAACCAGGAAAACGATTATCACATTTTATGGATGAGCACGAACAATATTTTTCACAAAAATTACCCGATCGTACACAAAAGCACTGATCATTACATGCCAACGAATGGTCATGATCACATGGGTAATATGTGTGACGTTTCTGCTCTGGATTAAGATTATTATGATGATTTAATAAGATCTGTTGATAGCTACGTTGACGACGAAACGATAATGAATGCGAACGGCGGGAAGATGTGGAACGATGATTGCTTGTCTAAAGATACAAGTAAAGTTTAGGGTTTTCGTGAATCATATAAAGCTGATTGCAGCCTTTTTTTTGAATAGTTGCAAATGAAAATATGCAAATAATTTATGGATTAGAAAATAGTTTTAATTGTACATTGTCAATCGACACTATAGCGACATACGAGATTATCAGAAATGAAATCTTTTGAATTGAAAACAATGCCATGAAACACGTACGATGAGAAGAATTCGATAAAATATTTCATAGTTATGATGTTGCATCGATGTAAGATAAGCTATCTTGTAACAAGTAGCAATACACATCGACAATTGATTTCATTTGGAAACACATGCCAAACCTTTCCTTTTTGATACAAAAAGACTTTTTTAGTTTTGGTAAACTATGTTTTTGTCAAGGATTTAAAATCGATTCTATATCTATAGTTACAATAGTTCTGAAAATCTTAAGAGTTTCAAAAATACTTGTAAATGTTTAAATGAAGACTGATCGATTCTGGAACGTAATTATTTCTTTACAATTGAAAATAGTCGAATAGAACCATTGAAATTTGTTCATAATTGATATCAACAATAAAAATGAAGTCTATACTCTTGTTGAATTATTATTACATGAAAGTTTTAAATATTGAACTATCACGAGCTAAAGATAACATTTTTTTTACTATACTGCAACTGCGAGTATCCATCGGTGACAAACTTTGAATATTCTATTTCATACTTGGTAATGTTTGATTTGTGTCATTATTAAAATTGATTGAATCATTGAATCTTCAATGCACAACAGAATATATTATCGATAATGAACTTTCACGTATGGATTCATGAAGATGTGACAATTTTTGTTATATTAATTCATACGAAAATGTCAACAATTGACTTGTTGAATTTTTTAATAGCCTATGTCGACATAGGATCTCTGAGATTATGTCAATAAAAAAAAAGAAAAAGAAAGAAAGGAAATGTGAGACATTGATGACAACTACTCTAACGTTATCAGTTTAATATCTGATTTCATTGATTATTCGAGATACAACGTAAACGATAGTAATAAAAATCAAATTTATATCAATGTTCTTGATACGTGTCTTTTAAAAGATTGACAACGTGTAGAACTCTTTATTTATTTACATACCCCATGTTGTCTATCTTTTCCATTACATATTGCTGTTTCATCCATGGATTCTTCACTACCATTTGCACTTGTTGTCGATTTAGAACTTCCATTTAGTTTCATTTTTTTATGTTCACCATTCATTTTTACATCGTTGGAATCCGATGACGTTGTCGATGTTACGGCTGAAAATGAATCCAGTGTTGATGAACTCGTTGTTGAGTATTGCCTTTGTAAAAATGCATTTGTCTTATATGATTCGATGTCAGTCGAATAAAACAAATGAACTTGTGAACATGGTTTCTCGAGTAAATTAGCAATCATACATATATTGTCACCATAAATTGCGTGAAAAACTCGAAATAATGATTTGTCACTTGCTGACCATTCAGATAATTCATCGGTTAACTTACGTTTCAAAGGTGGCTTTATGTGAGAAACATTCGATGTTGGTTCACTTTTCATCGTAAGTAATTTTGCACGTTTTGAATGATAACCATTCGTAGGAGTTTTAAATTTTAAATTAGCAGGGAGTTCACTGTGACAACGTTGAAGTTCAATTTTTGTTTGTCGTGATGGTTGTATAGAATTTAGTCGATAACAATACCGGCCACATGGATGATAGATTGCACTTGAATGTTTAGGTTCAATTTTTAAATCAGGTGTAGCTTGTTTATCTCGATGTAAATAGCAATCATATTGATAACATCGACGACAAAAAAGCATGAAATATGAATGCAAAGTATTTTCAACGGTCGTATCAAGTGCAATAGATAAATTGTCAACATTAGGTGTGAATTCTTTTGTTTGAGCACCTTTTGATTCAAATATGGTACCGAATCGATCTCGAATTAAATCAGATGACGATGGAAACAACTCTAGAAAAAAGGATAAAACAAATGTCAATGATGACTATCAAATAACTCCTTACAATAATAAATATAATCTTGAATTTTCAGAAACAAAATCTTTGTTTATAGCTAGAATTTTAATAATTTATCAGAATGACTTGTTTTTCTTTGATAAAACATTTTCTTTCTTTCCTTCCATCGATATTTGCACCTGTGTGTCATACGAAGGTCTTGCGTGTGAAAATTGTCATTTTCTAAATAGTATGAATGAGACTGATCAACATAAATGCTCCCATGCATAAAACATAAGATTTGTTCAACGAAATCTCATTCGTAAGAAAGTTTTCATTCAGAGAGATTCCTTTCCAAATACTAAGTAATGCGCTAGTATTTCTAAGTTTGTTCACAAGAATTCTTCTTTCCTGGACAAAATAAGTACACTATCTAGAATCAAGTTCTTTTTCACACATTCGATTTGCTTTCCACGGAGCAACTGATACAAAATCTATGCTTTTCTGTACGTAGAGAAGTATTGATAACTGTATGAAATTTGTAATCATGATCTATAGATAGGAGTACGTGTTTTTAAGAACATCACTATTTTTACGGAGAAGAAGTGTCTCACATGAAGCTACGATTTAACAACAACACACAAAGTCAATGATATAAATCTCTTTCTAATTCTCGAGCCAATCGTTCATAAAATTATTTTTCTGATTAATCTAAATTTGAGAAAATATCTTGTTTGAAATTACTAGACGAAATTCTATTGATAAACTTTAATTTCGAGTATGAATTTTTGTTTCTACGAAACACGAAAATGTTTTATACACACTTATTAATGTTTCGAATAAAGTAGACTCATCGTCTGCAGTCATTGGTGTTGATGCATGTCCGGGTTGTTGTTTCAGACGTTTCAGTAATTCCATAAGATGTTCTTCGTCGAAAATAAATTCACTATTTTTATCACGCATAGTAACTGCCTTTCCTGAGCGACGTGTACGTCTTATTGTTGGACAAAATTGATTAACTAAAGTAAAGCAAAGAAGAACAGAAAATGAACAAATGAATGTATTGTTTGCTGACTTTCTTGTTGACTTAACGTATCCGATTGAACTGAATTAATAAGATTTTTTATATCTTCATCGTCTTCATCTAAAAGTAAATCTGAAAGATTTGTCACTGTATCACACTAAAATATAAAACCACCAACATTTATAAATCATTCATTAACCCATATGTTCAAATAATCTTACGAGAAAATTTCTTTGTAATGGCACATATGTAAACATATTTGGCAATTGATCGATTTGAGGTAAAATTGAAATGGAACAAGTTAATTTTTCGCCACTCGTTTCATCATTTGCATATGTTGTATAGAGTTTCGACTTTTTTTCTACAACTTTTGCTTCAGCTACAATACGTGGATGTCTTAAATGAGTATTTTGTTGGATTTGTTCGCCAATTGTTTCAAGTAGTGGCCTTGAATATATTCATTCAAACGTAGGAAATCAGCAATTTAAATGAGTCGAAATCATAGAAATTACTTACACAATATCACATCTTTGCCGTACTTCGATGATGCGACATATATGTTTCAGGGCTCGTTCGATTCGATCTTTCCAAATTACGTCGACTACTACATTGTTATTATTGACAGCATTCGTTGTCATTTCTTTCCTTCTTTGATTGTCAAACAGGTTCCATTTGGTGTGATTGTAACTAACGAGACAATCTTACATATTCAAAAGTCACAAAATCTACAGGAATAGGCTTTCCCTTCTATTTGACAGCTGCTATCAGCTGAGTACTAAAAATAATATTGTTTTTTTTCCTATCTAACAAATGGTTGATTCAATCAACTTTTTCTTCCAATCGACGCACAACAGACAAGTAATCAAAAATGATAAAAGTAATAAATAGACTCATAGCGCTTGCTTGTCACTGGTCGGTGTAATCACGCAAAAAACCAACCAATGTTCAAATGCGCCGTTGGGTAGATTGATTGATTGATATTTGTTTTTCTACACGAAGCCTTAGATCCGAGGTTGTCAAGCGGAATTAAGACTTCCATTCTAAAAAGTTTCTATTTTTACACTTATGGAACTTCAATATGTTACTGCATTTTGTTTCCTGGCGAACATGTCAAACGAACAGAAAACAAAACCAACTCACACATCAGTGTAATCTAAACTATGAAATAGAATTCGTTATCGATGTCTATCGAAGGGAATCGTATCGTATGTATATATTGTTTGATGGATGAAAAACAAACAGATGAACAGTTTTTCTAATGAGAATTCGAAGTAAAGTGAAATATTGCACTTTGTTTCAGCAGATGAAGTGAAATGTTGCACTCCGTTTCAAGAATCAAAGTGCAAATGCATAAATATATTTTGAAAAAAAGAAATAATAGTTTATGTTTCATACTCTCAGGGGTCGCAGTGGCCCATTTCTGAAAATCAGAAAAAAAGACAGGACACATTTTAGAGAAAAATCAGGATTTCGATAAAAGTCAGGACATTCTAAGTCTTATCATAGCCAAGGCACTCGATTGTTTTTGGGAGTGATAGGAGTTAAATTTTTTGGCAGATTATTAGCGTTAGTGTTGGTTCACACTAACGCTAAACGATGATTAAGATGCGCCTTCTAGTCTAATTTCCAGCACAAAAAGCCTACTAGACGTGCTGAAACGGCGATATTCTTTACACTGGCTGTAAAATCTAGAAGATTCAGCAAACAGCTCACAGTTTGAGCAAAGTAACAGGGAAATATGCACTATCTGTGTGATTCTCAGAAACCTAGGTTTTGTAGAAACTTTCGCAGACATACCACGAAAAACGTTTAGCAGACGGCCTATCTGACAGACTGAAAAATGCGGGGGAAGGGACCTAGCCCCCATCTTGAACTTTGATTATAGTACTCCTATTCAGGATGAAAGCTGCACAAAAGAATGTCCATCAATGATAGCTCATTGAAATTACTAAATTATATTTATTCGAATACATATTTCGAGTTCTTTTCTTACCTTTTCGCTCTTTACCTCCACGTATGCATTTTCTTTTTCTGAGGCATATAGCATTGAGAACGGGGTGTCCATTTCGATTAGATTCCCATTTGTTTTTAGTCGAAATGGGACTATTTATTAATAAAATAGACATAAAAAGAAATAAGAAAAAATCGCATTCTGTCATATTTAAAAATTCTATATCTATGTTTTCAACACTCAAACCATTTCCATTCATCACACCTTCTTCCTTAACTCCTACTTTTCCTTTTCTTGCTATCTCTGCCCTTTGCCCATAAAAAATAACCAAATTAAAAATAATCAAATAAAAGCGTTTACAACAAAACTTTAGTAAACCGACTGACAGATTGAAATAAGACTTACAAGATTTAATCCAACTATGCATGGTCCGGAACTGAATGATGTGAATATCAGCGAATTACAGTTCATAATCACTAATGATGAAATAGCTGCTTTCAAAAAATCAATTAATTCCAAATAATTAAAACTGATACTGATTACAAGAAAAAGACTGGAAAAAAAATGAATAAAAATTTGAGTACAATCTTTCTTTTTACAGAAAACACTCATTAAATATGTCTATGGATTGTTTAGGACACTTTAAGCATAACCGAATAAAGCATCAAAATGACGTATATGCGATCCTAGAAAATAAATCTTAAAAAACTCAGGACAAAACCAGGATTTCCAACCACAAGCAGGAAAATCAGGACACCTTAAAAAAGCTAGAAAAAAAAATCAGGAAAGTACTGTCGCTGCAAAGCCTCTAGTTTAGACTTTTGTGTACATGTATTCATAGTCATTATCTGAAATATAAATAAGAAAAGACTATTTGCATGAATCAAAGAACATAATAAGCAAGAAAACTGACTCTAAAGAAGACACAATGAATCGAAATTAAAATAAAAAACAAAGTAAAAAATGTTATAATAGAGTGCAGCACGTGCACTCTACTTTTTGCGGTAAAGGCAAAATAGTGCTTGGTGCACTCATAATTAGAAACACTGTAGATAAATATTTTAATTAAAATTTTCTTTTTTGAACTTTTTTCATCGAAGAGATCATTGGTTCACCGTCAACAATCTATTAGTCATTTTCAAGTTAGCAGACATCGAATAGCTCGTCGGATAATTTAATGAACCCGTACAAACAAAAGCAAATCTCATTGATGTGGAATACTGATTTGTTTCATTTATCATGGTCGGATATTCATACCGATACCAGTCGATTTCGATTTATTCGAATAAAATGAAATACGATTGTCTCTGTCTCTTGATTCGTCAAGATCCGAAGAAATGGGTCGCAGCTAAAAGGATTCTTCGGCTCATTGATCGGCTACATAAAAGACGAATTGACTTAGAATAAGGAAATCGAGGTGAGACAAGCAAACAGTGCAATCAGGAAAAACGTTTCAAATAAAAATCGATCGATTTGGTTTGGATAATATTAAAAAATGTCAAGATCCGGTCAAGAAACTCGAAGACAGCGATGTTTAGGAAGAAGCCCGAAAAAATACGTGAGTTTTGTCTTCATCGATATCTAAGCGGACGGCTTGACCGTCGATTTTTTCATTCGAAGAAAGCCTTGGAGTGTGATCACTCGAGAGCAGATCAGCGATTTCTGAGATAAAGTGAAAGAGGTCGGTCTCATCTGTCGATAAATCGATCGTTACTCGTCTCTTCGTCATTCTTCTCGAGTGATGTCATTAAAAAAGCATCCGACATGGGTTATGAATTGGGCAAACAAGCACAAAAAGCGCCAGAGATAATATCGGAAACAATTGAACGAATAACAGATACAAATGCTTTCAAAAACGTTTCACAAGTCATTTCTTTTGCTTTTGTTAAACGCTTCCGATCTGCGAACAACGATATGAACTTCTTTTGACTGTTTATTCAATATCATTTAGCGGTAATAAAATAAGAAGTTGGCGATGCAACCACACTAACTCGACCGTTAGATTATCGACCAACGACTGTTTTAAGAAAACGAACTTGTACCGATGCTGTCAAATAAGATAGAGCCTGCCAGGCTCACGCCTATATATTCACATTTCATCGATTGACTACAATTGATAAACATTTACAGATAAAATCAATCGTATTTCAACTTTCATTTCTTACATTTTAAATCGCATTTCAATGAGATGAATCGTTTATTATCGTCGGTTTGCAAATGTAAAAGTTGAGTCAACTGTTCATTGCCATAGAAGAAGATGATTTATCGATTGAGAGCCATCTAAAGAAGAGGCGTTTGTTAAAAGACAGTCGACTAGACTTGAAAAAATTATCGAGTTATTTTATGTTAAAGAATCTCTATTGGTCGTCGATGTCTTCCTTTTTTACTCAGTATGTTTAGCAAAACATAGATTTTCATGACCTTTCTTTCTGATTTAACAGAATAGATGTCCTGTTTCATCGAGGTGATCATAAGTTTCCTGATGCAGTAAAATTGCATCACTATGACACGATGACGAGACGAAAATCAACGAATTTAACAATGTTGACTTCCTTCATTCACCGTCGGTGTTAACGAATCGAACGATAAAAAGTTTAACTTCATTTTTCATCGTTGAGCAGCTGACAAAAATGAACATGTTGATGTCGATCAATCGAATAAATCGTTGAACTGCAAGACAAGGACAGACAGCAAAACCCTATTGATGAGAAGTTAGGTTTTCTTTCATGAAATGAAATTCGACTCAATTGAACGAATTGAGCTCGAGATTTTCTTTCTCGTTGTCTTTTC